>MU122107.1:729256-845471 GCA_014904905.1 Wilcoxina mikolae CBS 423.85
CTTCTTTCTGTTGCTTCCCGCTGCTGCTGCGTATATCAAACCTTGCCATTCCCCATTTTCATCATCTTTTCTTGTGAAAAAGTCTTGGTCTTGCTTGGTCTTGGGTCCTTGTGATATCCTGCCGTCATTGTTGCAATTGTTCGCCCGCTCGCGCTCTCGGCCACTATTACAAAAACCCCACCACAGATACCCCCCACT
The DNA here is from genome assembly GCA_014904905.1 of Wilcoxina mikolae CBS 423.85. Taxonomy (NCBI): domain Eukaryota; kingdom Fungi; phylum Ascomycota; class Pezizomycetes; order Pezizales; family Pyronemataceae; genus Wilcoxina; species Wilcoxina mikolae. The sequence continues at coordinate 729,455 of MU122107.1, forward strand.
CCCAAACCATACTACGTCAGACAGCTTGCACTCGCCAATAATCCTCTAGGGAAAAGCCATCTGTGTTTTGTACCAGCTATATGCATTACAGAGTACCCTACGGACCGCCAGCTGCTAGTTCCGAAAGTATCTCTTCCATCCATCCCACTATCTTGTTTGTTTGATTGCTGACTAAGATGTGCTATAGCATGAAGAGAGGATTCATCAACAAGCTACGAGAGCTTTCGTTCTCAGCCATTAACACTCCAAAAACTATCTACAACAATGCACGCAGTAATCCGCAGAAGGCAAAAAGGATCGTGAAGGTATCGATTGCACTGACTACAGCGGTGGCATTCACGCTGCCGAAGGTGTTCTCGCATTTCCATGGACAGAATCCGTTTTTGTTGGGGACTATTGTAAATCCCTCCCTCCCTCTTCCCCAGAAGACGATAGACTAACAGTCGTAATTACAGGCCATCTACCTCTTCCCCATCAAGACCGTCGGAGGCCAACTCTTCGGTACTCTCATCGGTCTCAGCGGAATCCTCCTCGGTCTCGCATACGCAAACCTCTCCCTCTTCATTGCCCACCACATCCAAAGCTCGCACGACGAACACATTCACGCTCCCCGTCGTGCCTTCCTCTGGTGTGCCCTAGCCGTCGGTGCATTCGGGTGTGGGTATGTACGGTCCAAAATCGCACGGAGCTACTTGGGGATAAATTTCTTCATGCTGGTAAACATGTTTGCGTTGATACGAGGGATAAACCATCTCGACTACCAGTTCCATGTGTTCTTCTACGTCATGCTATTCGGTGCATGCGTCAGTCTGTTTATCAGCATCGTGTTCTGGCCTGAAGACCGTGGTGGGGCGTTGAAGAGGGATACGGTTAAGGGACTGTGTGAGATGAAGGCGATGGTTGTGGCGTTGAGACAGGTTATGAGGTATGGGGCGTGCGATGAGGTTGAGACTGCGGGAATTAGAGCTGCAGAGAACGCCCTGGGTGCGAGCTTGCATGAGGCGAATTATGAGATCAGCTTCTCCCGCGTGGAGTCGAGTTACTTGGTTCCGCTGAACAAATGCATGTCACGGTTGATCTCGACGTGTAGAGTCTTCAATGCTTCGATGCGGAGGAAGCAGTTTCTGAGGACTCAGCGTCCACTGGGTCGTTGCAGTCTGGATCTGAATAGCATCCACACCCGGATCGCGATGGATGGGACTTTTGGAATCGCTCTGGAGTTGCTGGATGCTATGGTCATTAGGGTTGAGGAGCTTTACAAGGGAAATGTTTCGTCGAAGGTGAACCATGAGAAATTCGAGCAGAGTATCGAGGACCTCTGTGGTTTCATCAAGGCGGATTGTTACACCCGTGTGATTGATGGATACCGGGATCTTGAGGACGCAGCATGGACAGATCAGGTCAACACTACCGTCCTTGACGTCCTGGATGTGGTCAAGGACATGGCCCGAGCAATCAAGATCATCGAGCCCAGCCGTCTCCGCCTGGTTCTCCCGCGAAAACTTAACCGGCGTGAATTCGAGATGAGCGAACCCCAGAATAGCGGACAATCAGATGGAATATCCAGATTTGACACCATGTCTCGAGGACGTTCCATGATGCCTTCCGACGAGGCTTATCTTCTGTTCTTGGACTCGACTACCCCAACGCATAGGATGTGTATCTGGATATCCGAGAAGATCATTGCGCTTCAAAACTCACGACATGTTAAGTACGCGATCAAGCTCATGGTTGTGATGGGAATCCTTGCCATGCCCGCTTTCATCTCGAAATGGTATATCTGGTATGACCATATGCGTGCGCAGTTGGCAATGATCAGTGCCTTGGTGGCGATGGAGACAACACGGGGGATGACGTTTCGAACAGCGGGGATGAAGCTGACGGGGGCAATTCTCGGTGCTTCGTTGGCGTTTATCGTGTTGGAAGTTTCCCGGAGTATAATCCCCGCGGAAATAGCCCTGACTTCTGTTGTGGGCCTGTTAATCGGATACCTCGTGAATCATCCCAAATGGACCAAATCCGGAACTGTCTGTGCCCTTGCATACAACCTGATACTCGGCGTAGCGACTGTATTTCCAGAGCAGTAAGTGATCCCCTCCTCCCCCCTTCACCAGCCATCTAACAACTACCCAGAGGTCCAGTAACCTACGTCTTCGCCCGACGTCTCCTAACCCTCCCAATCGGCCTCCTAGTAGCCGCCTTCGTCCACATCACCTTATTCCCCTACCACGCCCGGCAAGAACTCGTCAAGGGTCTCGGTTCCTCCCTCGACTGGCTGCACCACCTCCTCTTCGCCATCGAAGCATCCGAGGAGCATCCCAGCCTCCAAGCAAAATTCGACGCCATGGTCCAAAAAGCCCACAACCACGCTGGCTTCGCAAAAAGCCTCCTCCCAGCAACACACTACGAAGTCTCCCTCGGCGGTCACTGGCCATACAAACGCTTCGAACGGATCGTAGACAAGATCTTCGACGTGGTAGACATAATCGTCGGCGATATCCCCGCGGATCCAATCCTTGCCTTCCACCTACACAGTACCCGCGCGTGCGAAAACGTGCGTGCAAAACTCCTGGCTTCGCTGTGTAATGACCTTCTAGTAATCTCTCACACCCTCTCCGCGCGCCTTTTCCTCCCACGGCATGATAGTATCTCGACCTCCGTACTGCAGGAATATATCCTTGAACTTCTCGCGCAAGCGCAAGTTCCCGCGCCACCACGCAGCTACAACGACGTCGGAAGATTGGCAGATCTGGTCAGCGAGATGAACTACCTCAGACAAGAAGTTGACGAACTCACAACAGAGACGCAATGTCCCAAGAACGGGTTGCTACCGCATTTGAGTTTTGTGATTAGGAAGAGTAGACCGGGAACTCCGAGTACGCCAAGGGGAAGGAGGAGTAGAGCGCCGAGTGTGGTGGAGTTTATGATTGGTGAACCGGATGAGATGGGACCGGATGTTAGGGGGGATGAGAATGTGTAAACGTGTGCTTGGGGATGAGATTGATACAGAAAATTCTCGGATAGATACGTGATATGATTCTTCTCTGGATTTGTGTTTAGGGGGATAAATGATCGGGATGAGGGGAATATAAAAGTTTGTTTTTTCTTTGGCTAGGTTTCGGAATGGTTTTTTTTTTTACTGGGCTGGATGGATGGATGAACATAGAGATTATCATGACAGGTGGATGTTTACGCCTTTTTTTCTGCTATGATTTCGGAAATATACCTATGGGCTGGATGAATTTATGCAAAAAAAAAAGTTGGAATGTACCATGATATAATCTACTCTAAATTGTCTCGCGCTCTCAGATTGTGAATCGGTCGAGACGTCCTCGAGTGGCAGGTTTTTGGAGTGGGCTAGAGCATCCGGGAGCATATGCATGGAGTTGACCACAGCTGGGAGTTGTGTGTTGAGAGGATGAAATAGTCCACGTCCACCATTGCTCCCCGCTCAGGTCCATAGGATTTCGTAGTGCCCCCGCACAAAATATCCTATGGAAAGCCGTCTGAGAAAAGCTTGCTATGGACTGCGGCACACGTAAGGTGTAAACATAATGACCATTCAAATAATGAATACAAAATGACCTATGTCCCAAGAACTCGAACCCATAAAAGAAACCCCCGAAGATAACCTAACCTCTTCATATCTTAATTCCACTTCTCGGGAATCCAGCCCTTTAGAATTTCACTCTCCGACAACACACTCTTGTTATCCGCCGTGACCTTTGCTGCCATCGCCATCCTTGCTTCCCTCCTCTGTTTCTTCGTTGTTGGAGAGATTGAGCCCCTCTTCTTTTTCCTCTCTTTTCCAATCGGAGTAGACTCCCGCTTCCGCTTTTTCTGCATAACCTCCTCCTCTGCGGCCGGTTGCTGGTGTCTAACTGCTGTCTGTCAGTATTATCTCATCACCGGGGGGTGGGTGTTCATACAACTTAACCACCGACTCGTCCACCCCTCCGCAGCAACCCGTAATGTCTCAATCGCATCCTCAGTCCACTCAACCCCTTCCACCACCTCCACACACGCCTCAATAAACCCACCCAACCCTTTCTCCTCCTCCTCCTCCCCTTCCTCCTCTCCCTCCCCTCCCTCCTCCTCCGCACCTAAATCCCACCTCCTAAACGCCTTCCACCCTTCCACAACTTCCGCCGCCTCCTCCCTCGCTCTCCGAACCTCCCTCACCTCCTCCCGCAGCTCCAAAAATCGCTTCCACCCATGCTGCGCATTTTCCTGCCGCATCTTCATATTCCCCCCGTTAGAGACCGTCCGCGCCCATGCCCCAGAACGGTCCAGCGTCTCGGCGTGGATGGAGAGCTGCATGTTGAGCGTGGAAAGGAGACGGGCGGCGGGGATGGTGGAAGTGACGGGGAGAGTACGCAGGGCGGAGAGGGAGCGGGTTATTAGGGCCCGCTGCATGAAGAGCGTGTTTCCGAGGCTATCGGTGTGGAGGATTGTGGGGAGGGAGAACGGGTCTTTGGTGATACCGTTTTGGACGGCGAGGGCGTGGAGGGGGATGTTGATACTCTCGCTGTTGCTGCGGTTGGGGGGTGTGGGAGAGGGAAGGGAAACGCTGCTGCTGCTGCTGCTGGTGGTGGTGGTGAAAGAAGAGGGGGTGTTATCGCCGCCGCCGCTACGGTTAAGGAGTGTGGGAGTGGAAAAGGAAACTCTAGTAGTGATGGTGGAAGAGTTGATATTGTCGTCACCGCCGCTGCTGGGGTTTGGAGGTGTGTGTGGGGAAAAGGGTGTTCTTGGGGTAATAGAGGAAGAAGTGGTCAATGTTGGCGTGCTCGTGCTTGAGCTGGGCTTTCGGATGGGAGTTCGAGGTTCCTCGATATTTTGACCCGGATTCACCTCTTCAAGCTCCCCCTCCACTTCTGCACTGTCCACCGCAGCAGCTGCAAGAACTTCCAGCCCGTTCTCGTCCTCCTCCTCGTCAGATATCTCAATTATTTCGGGTAACCACTGGCAACTTTGGGAGGAGCTTTTGCCATGGATAATCGTAATCTCGTCCTCTTTCCTGACTGTAGGTCGGCAGCGCGTATCCACTGGGATCCCAACTGCTCCCATTTTGTGGATCCGGACTGTAGAAGCCGCTGGCCGCGGTGGTGTCGCAAGCTCCGAGCGGTGCTTTTTTTCAAGTCTTTCGATTGCGGATTGGATGATGTCGAATTTGCTCCTCTCTTCTTCCTCTTTCTCTTCCTCCTCTTCCTGTTCCTCTTCCTCTTTCTCTTCTTCCCCCTCTTCTTTTTCACCTTTGTCATGATCATCAGCCAGTGATGGGAGATATACGGCGGCCTTGATGGCTCCTGCGAGCACACCCGCGGCCGATGATGCTTTTTGAGTGGTTGAGGGGTTGGATGATGCGATGGCGAGGGCTTCATCGAAAAAGTCCCAGTGGGGGCTTCCGGTGGGACTGCCAGTGTGGTGGAACGGAGTGGGGGCGCGGGTTAGGAGAGGCATGATGGAAAATGATGATGGGAAGTTTAGAAGGGAGTGGGAGAGAGATGTGGGTATTCAATGGATAGATGAGTGATGATGGAAAGTTTGGAAGGGATTGAGAGAGAGAGATGTAGGTATTTCAATAGGCAGGAGAGGTGAAGCCGGTATGGATAGATAAAGACTTAGAGAGGATGGAGAGTGAGAATGATGGCGGGGAGATGAGTGGTTTATATCGCCAGCGGCCGTCAGTCATCACTCATCCAGCACTTCATGATCAGAGAAACTTGAGCTGAGGCCTAGGAACGTGAGTTGACTCTATGGTCCATGCGTTGTATGTGTATGGTTCGAGTCGTACAACTGAGAAGACCACAGTTCTCTACTGTATCACTTTCAATTTCTCAGACCACATTCACGATTCCCCTTTCGCGGTTGAGCCTGTGTACAAGGACTAGAGTAACCCAGTGCATACGAAGAGTTCACTCTCCTTAGGAACAGAGATGGCCAAACCCGCCCGTGGGCCATTATTCGTTTTCCTTTCTTTTTTTCAAGGTAGAGTGAAGTTGGAAGGCAATCTCTAGAGCCGGAAGGAACAATTCGGTGATGGGTTGCTTCCTTCACTAGCTAGGCCCGTGCACGGCTGTTGCTGTTTTCTTGGTTTCTTTTTCCTGATATCGATATCTACACTTCCTACAGTAACAACATGTGTTACCAGGAAGGCGGCCCTGATCCCATATATCCAAACAGGAAATCGATTTCATTAGAGCCCGGGAAAGTCTAAGTGAGAATTCTTCACTCTTTACCGCATAACTTCTGGTAGATAGCACTGTTGATTGGGCTAAATAGAGTAGATGAATAGATGAGGATTTCTCGAATGTGAATTTTCGGGGCTCACGGTCTCTATTGCCCCCCCCCCCCCGGTGCTGTCGGGCTTTCATATATCCCCGCGCGCGTTGGCACTATAAAATATTTTGCTTCTTTCCCTTTCCCCACTGTCTCACTCTACTTCCTACTTCCTTCCTGAAACTCGATGTGTTGTGTTTCCCTTCAACTACCTACTCCCCTAACTAGGTCCGTGCCCTGCTTTCTTTTTTTGCTTTTTCGTATGTCATACTCGCCTTATGAACGCTTAATAGAGAGAAACATAGGACCTCGGAGTGCAGTGTCAGAACCGCAACCAAATCCAACTGATCTGCGCAAGGTAGAAGTGAGGTTTGCGTGAGGTTAGGGTTAATTATCTCCCACAGTTTTACAAGCCGCTAAGCACCATGGATGCATATGGTGGTCAGTTGGCGGAAAGGAGGAAATTATTCAACGATGACGTTCAATCAGTCAATCGATGCAACTTGTTGAATTCAGCAGTGCGGGGAATAGTTAGTCTACGGCAACAATCCAACACCCAAAAAGGAAGGAAACTGCCTTATGTCCTGCGTCCAGCGAGGGTTATAGAATAAAAAAATGTTTTTAGGCTCGGCCACGGGGGTATACTTAGTACTGACCATGGGCTACAGTTTTCATCAGTATGATAGGCGGGCTGTGAGGTACTCTACTCTACATACACTTGTCTGATCGGCGATGAAGGGTAGTGGGAGGGGAGATACGACTTGGAAGCTATGGATTCGTCTGTAGTAAAAGTGTATTTAGATGCCATGGCCGCAAGCGGCCGAATGCAATATGATTACAAACAAACACTTGTCTGATCATGAGAGTTATAATTAACGTTACAAGGAGCAGCTTCGACAGGGGTCAAGGGATGATGTTGCAAGATGGTAACAACCAAGAGGTCCTGCCTGGCTTTCTTATCAGACATCTTTTTCAGGATGTGCGCATGCGTGATTCCTCCAACCCTCACGAGCTCAATATGGAGACTACTCAATCTCGTCCGTGCCGAACACTAAGCATCAAGGTTCGTACGTTACGCATATTCGAAGAGATAGTGATACGCGTCTTTCAAACACTGGCCCCAAAGTCTTGGATGGGCTGTGGCACAATGGAAATGCAATCTGCACTGGTGGGCAAGATATCGATGAGAGGTCTCACTGTCGGTCATCGTTATTCCTAGGATCGCTTCTCACCCAATCCGAATTGAAAAAAAAAGATAAAGGGCATCATTACCAGCCCGATCAAATTCCCAACCAATACACCGTTAAAAAAAACCCCCACAGAATCCGCAAGAGATATGCTTCCTTGCTTACCCACAAATACCCACGCAAAAAAAAAGGAACAAGAGAGAGCAAAGGATATAGAAAGAGAGAAAAATCCGACTTGTAGGGAAAGCAAAAAAGGCTTAACCAAACCTGTTTGGAGGGAAATATGAATGAACAAAGAAAAACCCAACTATTCTAGAAGCCCATCCAATGAAAAAAGAAGTCTATATACAAAACCAACGTTTGATGGTATGATGCAACAAAAAAAGTCAAGATGCAGATAGGAAAGGAAAAAATAACCCCGGTATCAAAGAAAAAAAGACTCCTCCTCAAACTTTTGTAACAGCACGCGGTTCCTGCTTATTAACATCCGTCCCACCACTCACATACCCATCGTCGCCGCCCCCTTCGAACCCCGCCAACTTACTCTGCAACGAATAACAAAAGTCAATGACGCTCTTACAATCACCCCTCGAAACGCCAAACTTGGGGATTTTCTTATTGCCAATCCAGATCCGCAGCATAGCCGCCGCGCCATCAACACTCTCGCCGGCATCATTCGCCCAGTCCGCATCCAGGCTGACAAAAGTAGTCAGCGTCTTCCAAGCAGCAACGAAGCCAAGAAGGCCGAGACCGTTCTTATCGGCCTGTTTTTTCCAGTCCAGATCGCTAAACAGACGAGTCGCTTGGTCGCGTGAACCTTTCTTCATCAATGCCAATGCCATGCCACAACGAAGGGCAATACGGATATCTCTGGTGGTTGTAACGGCGGAGTTGATGGGTGTCACAAAAATGCGAGGTGTGCTGGGCTGCTGGTTGAGTTCCTGCTGGTGGGACCTGAAGTCCTCTTCGAAGATCTTGATCGCTTCCGAAAGGAACTTCTCGCCACTTTCGTTGGCAAAGACAGCGTTGGCGGTCAGGGCGCGGATCTGCGCGGCGCTGGTAGGAGGAGCAACTTTGAGAGCGGTATCGAGGTCGGTTTTGATGCGGTCGTGGAGAGAGGGGGAAGATTTGGCTTTCAAGCTAACAACCAAAACATCTTGAAGAAGCAGGCTTGAATACCAGGCGGCAAGGGCATCTAAAGGAGAGCGGATAGAGACATCCTTGACAACACTATCCATGCCTTCATCCATTCCATCATGTCCCATATCGCGGTTGTATGCAAGACTGTATGCCTTTTGAACAATCAAGTTATCGAAAACATCCGACGCATCTAGCTGCAAAAGTTGAACAAGGTTCTCCGGAAGTTGCTCGGTGTCGTTATCGGCGGCCGCCTTCTCTTGAGCCTTTCGCGCCTCCAACCAATAGTAGTTGGAAAACTTGTCGGTAATAAAATGAAATGCTTTATCAAGATCAAAGCAAAGAATGCGGATGTGCAGGGCGTTGAGCATCAGTCGGGCCGGCGTCGAAGGAAGGGTCAACGAGGCGAGAAGGGTGAGTAGGAGGCGAAACTGATTGACAGAGTTGTCTCCACCAGCAAGCTGTGCATCGAGAGCAATAGTCCAAGACTTGATACGAGCAAGCTCCTGCTCCTCCGTCATACCAGTGATCATACAATACTTCTCCCATCCAATGAGTCTGCGAAGACTCAACTTGACAGACTTGAGACCAAGAGCGACGAGCTCAAGCACAACCGAATGTCGAGGAACCCAGACGGTCTGGATAGCAGTCAACCAAGCATGAGAACGATCTTTAAGAGGCGAAGCGGGTGAGGGGGCGGAGATGTTCGTGTTATTGGAGGTCTTGATGTTCTCGGTAGGCTCTTTGGCATCGAAGAAGCTAGGCGAAATAACATAGCCAACAGCGGTGATGAGGAGAAGCAACTTGGCGATCAACCAGAACATATGGTTGTTAGACGTGGGGGAGACAAAACCTATCCACTCCACTGGGAGTCCACCCAACTGCTTTGGACCATTCTCATTAGACTGCAACCCGTTTGCTACCATCAAACCCGCCAAACTTCCAACCATCAACCGACTCATCAGCCCACCACCACCAGGCCCACCAGCTCCACCAGCTTGTCCTCCTCGCCCACCATGCGGTCCTTGTTGAGGATGCAATCCCATGTTACCGCCCATCGTTGCCAGCTTCTCAAATGCATGTAACCTGTTCTTTAACTGATCGTTCTCGTCTTGAAGGCGCTTGTTGCGCTTCTCAAGGTGCCGGATATATTCCGTGGCTTTCGCAAGAACGGTTGCTTTGTTCAGCTTGTGAGCAGGGGCCAGCCCTCCAAGGTCCTCTTCCTCGTCGTCCTCTCCAAGCCGGGCAGTTCCGGCCATGACCCGGAGGGACGGAACAGAGTCTCGGAGAGCGGCGATCTTGTCGTTCAAATTCGTCCGGTATCGCTTCTCAATCATGTTGTGGGCGGTCTTCTTGGGCTGTTTCCGGCCGCTTGCAGCTGGAGCCTGCTGCGAGCTATCGGCAGAAGTATCTTCGGAGCTTGTCTTCCTTTTCTTTGTTCGCGGTGCAGGAGGAGCACCATCGTCGCTGTTGGACTCCGCATGAGATTCGGGGCTGCTGGCCGAGTGAGAATAGGTGGGGGAGACGCTTTTTCGGAGAGGGGATGGCCGTTGGGCAGTCTGTTGGGCAGTCTGCTGTTGCTGGGGAACTGAAGGGAGTTGTTGAAGCTGTTGTAACAGCTGCTGTCGCTGTTGTTGCTGTTGTTGCTGGGTCTGTTGCTGGGCCTGTTGTTGCTGGGCCTGTTGTTGCTGTTGCTGCTGCCAGTTTGGATTCTGGGACTGGAAATCGTCACGTGCCTGCGTCTGAGGTCTCTGCGTCTGAGGTTTCCAAGTCATCGGAGAAAAGTCACTCGGGTTTTGCCTGGTGTCAGACTGGCCGCTGTAAGTGTTAAAGTCAAAAAATCCGTCGTTTTCCTTGGGAAACGTATAACCGTCTTCCAATGCTGTCGGCGCGGCGGGGTTGAGCAAAGAGTTGCCAGGAGATATCGTGCCTTGAGGGCCGGTGGGCTCGGTGTAGTACTCAGTAGGCGAATTTTCAGTTTCAATCTTGATGTAGTCACTCATGGGGGATACACCAGGTTCTTGCTGGTCCCGGAGTATCAGCGGATCCCAGGGTGTGCCGTCAGTGATGATACTGGCGGTCTCGTTGATGTCTGTGAAGAATGCTGAGGTATCACTGGGATAGGTGTCACTGGGGTCCCAGTCGAATCTGAGAGACTCTGGGGAATGCGATGTCGCCGAACCCGAAGAGAGGCCCGGCGGAGAAGCAGAATTTCGGATGTCGAAAGTGTCGTTCGTGGGAGATTCGGAGGAATTGTTACGGTTTGCGTGTAAAGCGTCAGCGTCTAGCATTGCCAGAAACTGCGCGCAGTTGTCGTAGTCGAGTGGCTGCTCCATTGTGAACGGAGGGGGGTCTTTTGAGGACGGAGGGGAAAATTGGATTCGAGGATAAGGAGACTACGGCAAGATAGTATACACGCAGCCACGCACTTGGTTAACTGTTCAGACAGCACCCTATGCAGTCGCGCGGGGGCTGTGGATTGGGTGATGGTCAGAGGAATGGGCTGAGAATAGCCTGACTGAGGCGTTCGACGAACAAGGATGTTGAAGTCTGGCGTGATATCTTACGATGTTTAGTCGCCGGTCGCCACACCCCGGGTGGAGCTTGCGGGGCACGCAAAAACAGTGAACACGAAGAGGGGTTTTGAGGGTCGATATAAAGCGTCGATATTGCCTCCTTCTCTCTTTGCGTTAAGTTGTGGCTCGACTCTAGGCAAGTTCTTAGTACGTGAACTTCTCGGGAGGCATCTTAGTGTTCCTTACTGCCAGAACGACGGAAGACACTGGGACGGCCCGGACACTTGCAGTTTCAGTTTCAGTTTCGGCGGTAGACAGCAATGACGCTCTGCAGGCGCTAGAGGCAGAAAGCAGTTGTACGCGAATTGCAGAAGAGACGACGATGTGTGTTTTTCGGGCGTCGTGTTGGGAGCTATCAAGTGGCCCGAAGATCGTACGATTTTTAGCGATTTCTGGCGTTACACAAAACGTCTATGCCCTATAACCTATGCCCTCTGCTTTGTCAGAAAATCCCGTGACTTTGATCATCGGATGGAAGCTCTTGATCGGGCAGACGTCATTTCCACAATTTGTCGGGCGGCTGTCAGCCATTTCATGTTTCGATGACGTTGAGAGTTTGCGTCTCTACTCTACCCTACAACTCTGAGACAGATCCCCCCCCCCCCGAGCCTCGTGGATTTGAGTTCCAACAAAAGACCGGAAGCGAGATGCTGCAGGGGGACTCGCACCGGGCCTCCCCGTAGGCGGTGGTATGTAGTGAGTGGTGGTGGTAGCTATGTCCCCTTCACCAAACATCAATCTGATCTGATCTTCGTCTTCAAACAAAACTGATAAACACTGCAGCTGCGATATTTTGCTGGCTTGTCCACGGTGCCGCTACTACGTTACTCTACTCCAGATACAGAGCAACCACCGTGGTGTGTGCGGCAATTGTCCCATAAGCGAAGGAATTGGGGATCTTCTTTGTCTATTATTGTAACTATTGCGCGCTGCGCTACGCTCAAGAAGCAGTTTCGGCGACGGTCATGTGGGTAATTCTGTCTATTTGCCGCCGCGCCCGGACTGGAAGCCACTTGAGAAATCAAATTTCCTTTCATCGCATTGCCTTACTCTTCTCATCTTCTCGTTGCGGCAAAGTTCAGTTAGGGCATCGCATGCTGAAAGGGAAGGAAACAGAATCCCACGATGGTTGCAGAGAGTTTATATTTATCGGCCTGTAGCCAGAGCGAAGAAAATGAGACCAGTCATATGTGACCTGCAACGCATTTGCATCTCTACAAGAACCAGTAAAAGCACTGCGACCTGCGGTGAAGTTTGAGAGCACATACTGTATAGCACCGACCACCCCTCAGTCCCTGCCCCTCCCTGCCCCTCTCAGTAGCTGCGTCTTGTCGCTGCATAGTGGGTGGTGGTAATAAATTATCTTTTTATGCTTTTGCTTTTTTGCCTTGTCGCACGGTTAACTTTTGGGTCGTTGCTCTAACTACGCCCTTAGCTCGTGCACACACAACCACCCGTTCATAAGCGTCACGATGCCCATTCCCTCTAACACCAACTTCAGTTCTCACACTGAATCCTCATCCTTCTCTTTATCCGGCTCTGCCTCATTCAACCACCGCTACCAAGACACAAACTACAACTACGCTGTCGCATTATCAGTTCCTCCGAGCCCACCATCATCACGATACAACAGCCATTGCTCATCGTCATCGTCGTCCAGACACCAACGGCCTCGTACCTTACCTCCCCACCGCCAACCTGAACTCCAATCCCTCGAACAACAACCACCCCCCACGAAGAAAATGTCTCTCTATCCAATGCGCCTGTACTCTTCCGAGCGCCCGCCATCCCCGCTAGCACTCACAAGCTCCATCGCACCACCATCACTGATGCCTGCAACCGCAACAGCCTCATCACTGCGCTCAAAACGCTCCGCAAACCTCAAGCTCTCAATGCTACCGACCTCATCATCATCTAGCTCATCCTCAAGCTCATCATCAACGCCCTACCACCACCACCATCACCACAGCCATCACAGCCACCACAACAACCACAAATACAACTACGCGCACTCTCTAAGTACGCAGCAAAAACTACAATTGCACCAACGAGAGATTATAACCTCGGCCACGAGAGCCAATGGCATTCCTGCACACCTCTTGAGTAGCGGACCATTAAGTCCACGACTGATACCGCTCGGAAGTCCCGGTGGACCAGTAACGCCACTGATGCTGGAGCAGGAGAAGGACGGGAGCTACTTTGCTGGCCACGAGCTACAATATGCAACCGCGGCACAGAGCCAGTGTTCATAGTGGTTAAAGCAGAAAGAAGTTTCCTTTTGGACCGAGTCAGTCGGTCGTTACTGTATTCTATCTACTGCGGCGCACATCATACCGGGGAGGGGGATGGAGGATGGAGGATGGGCTGGATTGGATTGGGTTGAGTCATCCCCCCATGGGGAAAGAAGCATGTACATTCGTTGGGGATTGGGTCTGCTATTTTTCTCTTCGTTGTGGATCTTTTTTTTCTCTCTCTCTTACTGCATGCTTGTCTTTTTCTCGGGTCTGCATGAGAACGGAAATGGGGATTATGGGATTGCTTTTATGCTTTTTGGTATGCTATTTGGGATTTGGATTACGTTTTTTTTCATGTGGGATACTTTTTATTTCTTTTCTTTTTTCTTGTGTTATTCGGGAGTACCTATTTGTCTTTGGGGTGTTACTTTACTTGTACAGTCCAAATCGGCTGCTGGCGTGTCGGGTGTGCTTTTTTTTGTTCGCAGAGAAGTAAAAGAAAAATCTGTATGTAACCTTGGGGTACGTGGTATGTAATAACATACATTTGCCAACCGCCTGCCTGCATCGTCATCATCATTCATCGTGTTCTACCATATCATATCCATTCATTGTAAAGAGGAAAGAGGTCACGCTCGTCCAACATGCAGAAAAGGTTTTTTAACTTTCCTTTTGATGTGTTCCTATGCACTCGGGAAAGCCATGGCCATCGATAAGTATCGTGACGTTGTTCTTTCTTTCTTTCTTTCTTTCTTTCTCTCTTCCTCAACCGGCTGGATGAAATGGCTTTTAATTGCCGCAACTCCGAACGGCGCAGATCTTATGGGATGAACTTGTAAAGAGGAGAAAAAAAAACACGTTTTTAGTTGGTTGATGAAGATCACCACTCGTAGCCAAAAATAAGAAATTTGTTTTACTGTGCTTCTGGGGTTTGTTGCTATTTCATCCCAAGATCTGCTTGGCCGCAAAGTAATATGTGAGTTTTTTTTTGTACGACCTTTGCCTGCGGATTGCTGCTTTTTTTTTTTTGCCTTATTTGCACCAGGATCATCATCGCAACACTCCCGTTGGTCCGAGTAGTAGAAACACAAAAGAAAACCGTGATCGTGAACTTTCCTCACATTCTCATGGGCTTCATTCGAACCCTCATACCCCCACGACAAAAATCACCTATTCATATATAGAAATTTTTCGTATACCCCATCTCATCGTCATCATCAACATTCTAATTCGCCATTCGCCCCCCTCAATTCCCACCCAGTATACATACGTATCTACCTCAAAAAAAAAAAAAAAAAGGGCGGTTAACTTACGATGTCATCATATATACGCGCGGGACGTCGACCGAAACTCTATAGCTTCATACAGAAAAAAATTTGCGGGGTAAAAAAGGGAAGGGAACGGAAGGTAAGGTAAGATAGAGTATAACAAGATTTCATCATCCCTAGATCAGCCAGTGTTACAAGCGGACTTCCCCAGTCCGTCGCGCGCTGCCTCGCCCATCATGCAACTTTACCTTTGATGATGCTGGTGGTTTCACGATACCTTACCCTCTTCGAGTTAAACACACATCGGCTTTGCTTACGTTGCTGTACCCCAGATTATCATATCGCCCAACCCAGCCAGCACAACCATAGGTACGTAGACGAGCACGAAAAAAAGTCCCTCAAAATTGCTTCTGGTTGATGAACCATGGTGCGAAAAAAGGTTTCGGTAAATTATTGCCTGTTTTTTTTGTGTGGGGAAGTGGAGAGGGTAAAGATAGGCAGATAGATGATGCAGGATCTGAGTATCTCCGTTGTTGGGCGTCCCCCAATTGGCATGTGCGGAAATGCCTTCTCCGCCCCCCCCTTCATGTGAACGCATGATGGCTGCAGATCAGTCAGTGATCATCGGCTAAGCACATTTGTGTTTGGGGGGAAAGGGTCCTCTGTGCTTTTTTTTTTTTTTTGAGTGGAGAGATCTAAAGTTTCAACTACTATAGCGGCGGGGGGGATGGGCCCAGGTTGGCGTGGGGAAAGAGGCGAATCGTATGGGTAAGATGGGAAGAAACGTAGAGAAAAAAAGTTCGAAGCACAGAGAAGCTGGGTGAACAAAAATTTATGTATGGGTGAAACAGCACATGTGCAACCAAGGTCGCACAATGCAGTCCAGATGGAAAGTGTGGGGAAATATCCCGATGGGTGGATGCGTGTCCTCAAATCACTGCGGAGGCATAGTGACATACATACATAAGTAGATACATCTCGTAAGTACATCGCGGATGGAAAATGTAACGGACGAGATGGCCTATTGCGATCGGCCTATCGAGGAATATGTATGAAGGTGTTCGGTTGAAACAAAAACCGAGCTTCTTGAATAATCCCCATAAAAGGTATGGGGGGGTTTTGAGGCTCCAGATCTCTCCCCGGTGAAGGTGAGGCAGAAATATATTGAAATCTGCAACGTTCTATATCGGACGACGAAGATGATATGATTGGATCATGTAAATTCTCGTCACACGCATTCTTCTAACCCAAATGAGCTGGCGAGCAGGCAGCTGCCGGTGATAGTTCAGAAGTTCTATCGTCTGCGCGGGGGAAAAGGGGTGGTACTGCAGCTTTGGGGTTTCGAGACGAGTCTAGTGACCATAACCCGTGGGCGTAGTAGGCGATATCAGTTGCGATTATTGCATGTGGGTTCCAGAATTTTGCTGCCCGGGCCCAATTGGAGTCGGATGGATACAGCCGCTGCTATCCCGAAGACGGTTTGTTCTCCTTAAGAACGAAACCCCCGCGGCATGCCGAGCCCCTAAAGCAAAAACGCTATCTCTACCTCGGTCGCCGAAATAGCTCTCAGACACCGAAGGAACTTTGTTGATCACTGCTGAAATTCAGGTTTTTTCATCGCCGTGGATCCGAACTGACAAATCAATTCATGCGGCAAAACATTTGAGAAGGAAGATCGAAATTCCAGAACCATCAGCCCTAGATCTGCGCCCTACTTGTCATATGCAACAAGGCTCCTCGGCTTCGACAGCATGTATGCCCCCACAGGTCCCCGCCTAGCCTTCCGCATACTAAAGACTTCACGTACTCTAGCTGCGCTGACGAAATCCGGTGTTTTCTTGGTCAATACAGTTCCTACATAATGGCGCGGCAGCAGCCGTACATCCTGCAGCAGCCGAGGAGAGCCATGCAGTAGCAGCCTTTTAACTGATACAACTTGCGTTATCCCGATCCTTCGCAGTTTGATTTGCGATGTGGAATGATGAGCGGTGAGAGCCTTTCGTTGTTTGTTGAATCCAACGATTGATGCTGATTGGGGAGAATTAGCGGGTAACAAATCACGCTTGGTTGTGCTGCGTGTGAATCGAAGAAAAAACCCCCGCTGTAAAAAAACGACGATCATCACCGTTTTTGAGGTATGATTGCCATCCTTGCAGCTGGCTGAACCTAGGAGATTTCATTCGGAATTCCTACTTGCCACGTCATATAAATGGATCTTCGGGAGACTGCCAGGATATGTGTTAATATAATTGACAACGTTGAAAGGGAGGATCTATGGTTTAGATTTACCGTTGAGAACCCTCCTCAGCGCGTTAACGGCGGACTCGGATGTTGGTTTTTCCCTTGGAGCATCTAATTGGATGATTGCGGCTGTGTAATCCTGATAACAGGAGGCACGAGAAGACAAAGATCCCTCTGCAAGCGCAGATTTACGAAACCCGGAAAAGAGAATGATCGAGAAATCGTGGCCAGATCGTTCCTTGAACCTTATGCAGACGGGGCTGGAGATGGTCTGGACATATGGGTTCTGGATGCACGTCAACGTTCGGGTTGTCCAATCATTTGTGTTGATACCAGAGCACCTGAAAAGAACCCTGGGGCGGGGATGTAGTCAGATCCCAAATGATGCACATTGTGACGTCGTTTTCCAGGGTCCAGTTTGGCAAAAAAATAATCATGTGGCGATAAGTAACTCCCAAGCGTTCAATTCCAAGCGCTCGAGGGAACGAGTACATTCTGGTACATCATCGCACACGAGAAACCAGCCCCCCTCAGCCCAGTTAGCACCATCTTATGCACAACGATCCAAAAAAAAAAAATTAGATCGGAGAAAGAACAACATCAATCACAAACCCTTCAATAAACATGTTTCATGATGGGCAACGGACATCGAACTAAGTTCTTGAATAAGCGCGCAAAATAACAACTTTTGAAGAGCAAACGAGCACTCTAGATGTCTTGTTCGAGCACGAAGATCCCGGTTTGCGAAATCGAAGGCTGTAGGCTTTTTGTTTGATCCAAGGCGAACTTTCCGATTAGAACTACGGCTCTTATCTTCGTTCTACTCTGATTGCGGTATCGGACGGAACTGACTGGCTGCTCCTACGCGAATTCGGTTGCCTTGGTGTTGAGTGGTTAACAGGGTGGTGTTTCGTTTGCAGATGCTGACACCGGGTGGAATGCAAAGCATCGATCGGAGCACCAAGCCACCGAGTGAAGTGAGCCCCAAGCAAAAGAAAAAACGAATCGCAATGGCCTTGCAAAAGAAAAGAAATATCTTCATGTAGAGAGTATCTTGCTTGTGCTGCACTAAATGCTGTACAGCGTTTCTGTTTCAGAGATGTTATTCTGACAGGACGATGAAAATATGATATCTCATATATGCACAAATGCACAAATGCTCGAGTATGGTATACGTACCTGACTTGCCTTGTATTGCCTCGAGTCCCATCCCGCACCCCCCATTCATTCCGGCATCGAAGCCCTGCATCGGTTTACGATTGAGGGTCTACACCCACCAAGTGCAATCTTACATTTCCAAGGCAATGCCAGCAATGCATCTTATCGGCGCCCGGCCGCACATTTAAGACGCGGTCTCCTCCAAACATGGAAATCACCATCCATATTTCTTTCTCGAGCCTTTCAAATCTGCCGCCAGGATGATATTCGTTGTATCACGGCAGTCGACTATTGCTACGGCAAGTGCTGAAGCTGCGGCAATCGATCCGGATCCTTATCGATATTCTTGGCTTCCCGCCCTGTTTTAACAGACCATGAACAGGTCTCAATTCGGCAGAACAGACAGATTGTATGCCGGCTATCAGAGTCGAATCGAACGAAGTGCGAGTGATAGATGTTAATTACACCTCCTCTAGTTCAGAACGTGCGTGCGTGCGTTGACCAAATCTTTGTGCATCGGTCACATAAACAAGCAATATGCATCTGTCCAAACAAACCGACAAGGTCAACGCAACCATGTCAGAATCCTACTCTCGTTGCCGGGTGTCTTCGTCGTCGGCTCGCCACTCACATTTACCTACTCTACCCAGCGAGCTTGCGAAAACGTCAGTTTCATGAACGCAGCTAAATTTATATAAATCAAACTTTTTCCAAATAAGCAATATTAAGCACTTAAGTTAGCCACGTGCAAACCTAAATCCGACGTCTCGTCCTCTGGTACCTTTTTGACGATCCAATGGAATGTTTGATCCATCTTCTATCCTTCCCCTTTGCTATCCACGAGCTCCAGTTATATGCAGACCCTGTGAACCCCAGAAGCGCCATGACTAGGACAAAGTTGGTGAGTGCAGTGCATCACGTGCTAGGAATGGCCCAATTAACAGGCATGCATATTCGGTGCAGGCGCCAGGGTCGGGACGAGACGAGACAAGGCGACCCGGAGTCCCGGGACTGACGAGTACTCAGAGTATGAAAGCAAAAATCTGGAAGTACATATTCAGAACGAGGTCGACCCTAAGGAAAAACAACGATTGGCTGAGGTAGAAGGCTTGGGATGGAGCCTTTGATCAACCCAATGACACGTCTTTTTGTCTCCAAGATCGCCGTATCCCAATGTTTGTGAGACGCATGGGTTTCTCGATATTTAAACCCACACCCTGTATCGAGTATCAGCTTTCAAGGCTCGTAAGAGATTCGAGTGTGATGACTTTTTCAATAGTGAATATCTACCTTGGTAGGAGTGGGTAGAAGCCGCAGTAGGGTCTATTGTCCCGTTCGGGTGTGGCTAAGGACAGTCAAAGTGTGACTGTCCGGCGGCCAGTATATGGGCATGCATGCCTGCATGCATATCCTAGGGAGTACGAGCCGAAACAGATCTCGATAGTATGCACATCGAACGAGTTGAAATAGTCAAGTGGGACTGAATTGCCAGAGTTGACAGCAGAATGTGGACTGCGAGTAGTTGTGACAAGAGATATGCAGCGAGATATGCAGCGAGAGGAATAGAGTGATGAAGGAGGTTGTGGGCAAGGAAGTGGTAAAAAGAGATAAGCAGCGAGTATGGCCTAATACACTTAAAGTACAGTATTTAATTGTGCTCTTTCATACGCAATCACCCGTACTTGACTGTGTCCGCTGCCTGGCCGCTGGATAGTCATACTACTCACCCCCCCCCCCCCCATCCAAGCCCCAACCAATACTGCGGGCGGCGGTGGGAGGCCGAAACCCATCTTCGGGCACACAGGGGATCACTCGTCCACAATTTACAAAGCCTCAAATGCAGCAAAACGGGGTCTTCAATTCACACGCACATCCCATATCCACTAAAAAGGCAAAATAAACCAGACACTATTTTGTCACCTCAATTTAGATCTTAGGTCGCCCGTTGCAAATTGTTTGAACCCAGGCCCAACCGTTCACAATCAGAGCTTCTCCCCCACCCACACAGATCGGTTGGATTAAGCTGCGGTTCTGACACCTCCTAGGTCCTATGTTTTCTCTCCTTCAATTGCTCAGGAAGCATTATTATCTCCTTCAAGTGCTCATAGGCCTGCGACGAGCATGTCATCACGAAAAAGCAAAAAGAAGCAAACAGGACACGGACCCTGAAGAGAAACACAACACATCGAGAGGAAGTAGGCGGCAGCGGAGAGTGAGACAGTGGGGAAAGGGAAAGAAGCAAAATATTTATAACGCGGGGACGCTCGTCCGATTTCCCTTGTGTTTGACATGTATAGAGTATACGTATTAGTATGCTTCCCGCTCGGACTCCGAATTCGAATTCTACGGGAATACTTAGAGTATCTAGGACCGATCTCGAGTTGGAACCAAAGACTCTATGTCTCTTTTCTCCCTTTCCTTTTCCTTCTCCTCCGCTTTTTCTTTACCGCTGCGTCATCGAGGAACCATGGAAGGGATCCCAGCGTTGACGTCTGAGCTCAGGTCGGGAGCGATACCCACCTCCACTCCACATTGGCTTGATGGTCGGAGGGAGAGAGAAGAGGAGGGTGATCACAGTGTAGAAGGATTGTAGGAATATATATATACTTAAGTAGCTACCTTCTTCTACGTATGATATCGTACAAGATACTCTACATAGACTCGAGCTCCAACAATCACTCGAAAATGTCACGCACAAAATTCCATATGCATCCGAAGCGCCGCACACCCAAGCCCCAAGGTATTTACCCCACTGGCCATCACTTCCCCTCCCCTAGCCGGCGAGGACTTGGGACCCCAGCAAATGCTAACAATATTCCCCAGAGTTCGTCATTATCGGAGTAGGAAGTCTTCTAGCCCAAACCCGCGCTATAACCCGCACCTCGAAGTCACTCACCAACTCCATTGAGCGCCTGGCCTCCCTTCCAATCCACTCAGCCTTCGCCTCGGCCTCGCAACTCGAGACGGAAATTGAAGCAACTCTCTCGCGCATGGCCATACAGATCTCTTCTCTCAAGTCGCTGGCCGCTTCTCCATTCCTGCTTCCAAAAAGCGCCGCAGAGCCAGCAAAAGATTGGGCCAAAAGTTTTGAGTCTGATCTTTTGGGTTATCGCCTCCAGTTTGATACTGTTAACAGGGGAAGAGAGGATGGGAAGTGGGTTGTGGAGCTTTTTGGGGAGTTTGATAGGGGGTGGGAGAGAGGGGGTGCGAGACTTGCTGTGGGGAAGGAGGAGTGGGAGTATCTTGTGGAGGAGGTATTTGAAGATGCGTTGGCGGAGAGGTATTCATTGGACTATGGGGCGCTGGAGGGCA
This sequence comes from Wilcoxina mikolae CBS 423.85, assembly GCA_014904905.1. Taxonomy (NCBI): domain Eukaryota; kingdom Fungi; phylum Ascomycota; class Pezizomycetes; order Pezizales; family Pyronemataceae; genus Wilcoxina; species Wilcoxina mikolae. The sequence goes on from MU122107.1 coordinate 750,847, forward strand.
TGAATGTTGATGCGGTGATGGACTGTGGGGTGTCAGATGGCAACGACGTTGATGCGATGGTTAAAGACGACGAGGAAAATGCAGAGGTAGAGGAAGATGGTGAGGAAGAGGAAGAGGAAGAGAAGGAAGAGGAAGAGGAGGAAGAGGAGGAAGAGGAAGAGGAAGAAGATTGGATGGTCGATGGAATGACGGATGATGCGGTTGAGGTTCTGCAAGTTCTCGCAGAAGGATACACCGCGTGGTTTCTAGGTTGTGAGTACTCCTTGTCCAAATCCCGTACACGGAATCACCCCGTCTATAGATGGGCGCTCTATATGAACTTGAAGTCTGACAGTTTTTAGTGGCTCAAGACGCGAATGAAGCTTGCATTGGCCGAAACAATGAACTCGACTGGTCAGTGATTCAGCTCGTGAAGTCGCAGTACGCCTTGTCGGGCTTGGGTTCGGATGTGATCAGAACAACGGAAGTGTTTTGACCGGGTATCCGGAATTATAATTAATGGAATTGTGTTTGGAGACAGGAACGCGGCCGAACACAGGTCGGGATTTGTACGTAGTCAAGTTGAATAGTAGTAGACTTGTATCTGAGTGTTTAATCCGCTAGATCTGAAAATGTGCAAAGAAACTGGCTCAAAGGCCGCAGCGTAGCAGTATGCCAGTGCATCGCGGTCTTGGATTCTGTACTTTGGCAACCCCCAAATGCGTAAAGTGCCATATGTAAATTTGAAAATAATGCGCGTTACCAAACTAACTTTTCGCTTGGGCGTTTGGGCGTTTGGAGTCCAAGTCCGCGCGAAAGTCCATTGGACATTTGACCATTTGTCCGCTTGGCCGCTTGACGTCGACCACATGACCGTATCTGAAGCGTTGACCACCATCCGAAGCACAGGCCAACGTCGGAAGCACAGGCCAGCGTCCGAAACATTGGCCAGCGTCCAGAGTCGGAGAAGCATTGGCCTGAGCACGGAAACCACCTAACCAGCGGACAGAGCACTGGCCATCGGACCATGCATGGCGGAGTACCAATCTCTATACTTAGTGCTGAGAGTTGGCTCAACTTAGAGTGCGGTGAGGTTGCTGACCCAATCACCATCGCTACCACCATCATGGAGATGCAGCGGATGGTCAATCGTCACCGTCTATGTCCAAAGGACTAAAACTTTCTGCGAGCCCAAACTTCCAAAGACACGTAACATGTTAACGTCGATGCATAGTCTAAAGGACAAATGTCGTCCCAAAGACGTATAAGTTCGACTGCATTTCCAAATACGCCGTGTATTTCCAACTCCGTTCGAACTCCGCGGTGCAACTCTTTATAAGAAGCCGACCCGTCATCCAAGTTCTTCCATATTCACTTCTCCGACCCAACAAGATACCATCTGCAAAATCCGGCTTAGACACCGTGACGCCTGTATCTCACAGCTCTCAATCACATGCATTAGGCCTATTACAGGAACGTATCAAGATTTCTCGGGTATAAAGGTTCGTATGTACAAAGATAAGTCCGGTTATAAAACCCCTTGAGGTACCAAAAGAAAAAAGAAAAAACTGAGAGCGGCACCATTTGAGAAGAAGAATCGATATCGGACAAAGAATCAGGAACCATGGGTGCCATCGAGTCCTTTGTTAGTTGTGGTTGCATCTATTCTGAATCGCCAAAAGTTAGCGGGTGATTCATGCATGACTTGCTCGGTGATAACGGAGATCATACTCAAAACTCAAAGCATTCTGTGACAAATCTCAAGATTTCCGATTTCAGCGCGAAGCGCATCCATATTTATTTCCTGGGAATCTCTGCAGATGTTGAAACAACATTCTACTACATTCCTGTACGGCAGTCCTAGTTCCCTCATTACTATCATGAGCGCAGGTTCCAGGGTATCAGACGAGGGTGCTTGTATCTGGTATTCGTCCCCCCCGAACTCCAATAAAATCATACCCAATGCATAAATATCGGTATTGGGTGGGCCAGGGGTGTAGTTCGGATTCAAAATAGCCGAGATATGGGGTCTCCAATCAGCTGGTACCCTGGATTCTTCATACTGTGCAAAGAACGTGATTGTTCTGAAATTCCACTCCGAGATCCATGGCGAAGAATGAAGTAGCACAGCGGCCCTTCCCAGTTTCACGGCTAGTTTAAGCCGGTCATACTGAGTTACACGTTGTTTGCCTCCGGACAAGTCATGTAAGGACAGCGCGTTTCCGGATTGGGTCCTTTTGAATTGCGGCACCCGACGGACCAAGAAGTCTTCGAGTAGATATTCCACCTGCTCTTGCTGTTGCGCAAATAGCGCCTCACAAAGGTTGTCGATACAGCATGAGAGCGGTCGTGTGTTGTTGGACAGGGTATCTACAATCTCCAGTTGGAGATCGCATGTCGTTCTGGAGAGTCCACTTGTATCGTTGGACTTTGGATCTGGGTATATGCTAGGTGTTACAAATGCTGAAAATTCGATTCTCTGAGATCCATCTGGTCCGGTGATATTGGGATCCTGGATTTTGCGCTGTATCTCTAGTCCGAGGTGAAGTAAGTGGCATCTGCACCGTAGCTTCTTGGCCAAGGTCTGATACAGCATTGTGGGCAGAGGAAGTTGGTGCTTTTGCGAATTCCAGGGCTTATAATTATCCAGTTGTTGTAGTTGTTGTTCGTGTTGCTGATCTTCTTCGACCTCTGATTCCTGGACAATAGCTGTTGCAGACCTCCCAATGGCTGTTGAAGCATTGCTCGTTATAAAGGGGGCTTTTGATGTTTTTTGGTGGTTGATGAGATGGCCGGAAAAAAGGCGTAAAGTGAGGGTATTATTCTGCTTACGGAGATCTTCAAGGAGATCATCAAGACGTTTGGGGGTTTTATGGTAAACAAGCTTCAGCTTTCGACGATGGGGCAATTGCAACCGTCGCTTTGTAGGAATGGCACCTGCCTTCTGGCTAAGGCAGTTTGAAATCTCCCAAAACTTAGTGCCTGTTTCGGGATATCGAAGAGATAAACAGGCATACTCACCGCATCGAGTGCTGAAGCGATAGAGTTTTCCTTCGTGCCAATTTGATTAGGTTTGAAGGATTTGTGGTCGAATTAACTCAGAGTAGTCGACACTTCTTCTATGATATTTTGGATGCATTGTATGTATCCCATGACCACCTGGTAGAGATTCTTATCCTCCATGGAAGCTGCAGTCTCTTCGGCCAGTTTAATAAGACATTCGGAACTTTCAGTTTCCGTCGCAAATCGGTTGAGGGTATTGAAGAGATTCTTGTTGATCTCACGGTAAAAGTCTACGGCGCGGTTGATTTCGATAATGGACTACAAGACAAGGGCGAGGAGTTTCGGAATAGCAACAGCAAGAGCTACAGCCTCCATAACGACTGGTACGAGTTCGGGCCAGGAATAAATACTCGTTTTGCTGTACAGATGGTAACCTGAGAGAATGCGGAGAGAACGACCCTGTGTGATGCGCATGCAGGTTAATGGTACCGGTACTTCAATACAGAAAGCCCGTGTAACATCAACTGCGTGACTGATTCTCTTCCAGATTATTGGGTTGGTGATCTACTACATACATGTAAATACATCCCCGGCCCCTCTTCTCCACCCCGCCCAACGGTTTCACCATATTCCACATTCCTTGATTGCCACCGCGACGCGAAATTGGGAGTCGGAAGTCATCCCGTCTTGTCTGTTTGGATGTTCTTTCTCCAACCATACCTCTTGGAAACACTGGTACAGTCATGTAGGTCACCACATGGAAGATATTCGGCTGCTTGCTGTTCTGCCTTCACTTCGATTGGACAACGAATTTGATACGAAAGACAGCGGCCAGTCATCCAGCAACAACGAGGGATCACTTCCATATAGAGATCTAGATCTCGCACCTATAGCAGAGGAATCGGTTACGTGGATCGACCCAATTATTACGCAATTTGCTCAAGCGCATAAAGTTCTTACGCGCCTACCAATGGTTCGCAAGAATACCTATGTTGCACCTCCAAAGCTCAGGCGAAAAGGCTCAAGCTCATCTTTGAGTTCCGATTATTCGGATTCTGCTTCTTCAGACTCGACGGTCGAGGCTAAAGTACCAGAGCTAGATGGGAGGGCACCTGGATCGGCCTTTATCCCAGCGAAACCACCGGTCGCCTCTTCTCAGGCTTCTACAGAAATAATAGACTACGCTGACTTTGTGGCGGAAACTCAAAAGAAGAAGAAACAGCCAAAGTTAGCAGCATTATTTTCAGCTCCAGCCTCTACAGTACGAGATGACGCAGCTGTTACAGCCCGCAAATATGTTCTAGCCCGAATGAAAATCGAAGCGGACGCAAATTCGGACGCCAGCACCGAGGTCTCTTCCGTCCCGCTTGCAACAGATGATGAATTTCCAACGGAAACAGTAGACTACACTGCCTTTTTGGCGGAAAGTCAAAACAAGAACAGCAAAAGTTGAATTCGGCCTTATTGGATGCCACTCCTACCTCAACTAGTTAGGGGTATGATCCAACTCAGTTCGAGCTAGAGCAGCGCTATTTTCCGCTCACACAAGATGCTGCTACTGCCAGTGGACGGACTCAGGCCAAATCCTTGAGGAGCATTCCAGTTCATTTCGACAGATATCCGCGTGCGAGAGTTTGAAGACGCATAACGTACCAGTCAAGGTGCAGTCGAGGTATCATGATAAGGTGATGGGTGTGAATTTGCTGGGCGCAACTACCTTAAGTAGACTGCTAACTGCCTATTTTCTTGGTGCGGATGTTGAGCGGAGTTGTGTAGATTGACTGAGCGCTGCCAAACGTTGACGAGTGCGTTTCTATGATTGATTAGCCTACTATAGTTCCAGCGTGCCGTAGCGTTGTATATATATATAATTATCAGGCTCTGTGTAAATAAGTACTTGTGTTATTTCATTTCCGATGTTGCTCATATATGTTAGTATACGCTTTGTCGAGGTTCTTCAATTTAGGATTGTATTTTCTCTCTTCTCTCGAGCTCTTTCCCGTCTCCTTTCCGTACCGCGAGATCTTTCCGAGTCCGCTATATTTTCGCCTACACCACGCCGTATCCAAACCATCTGACAGGCAAGTAAGTGCTCGAGTACAATGTAAACATTCCCGCAGCCCGTTCACTTCAGTTGTGGTCGAAGAAGGTGTAAAGAGCATGAACTGTAGGTACGTACTAGGGTTCTGATCAGCCTTTGCTAGGCGTATAATCTGAAGTAACTAAACCTCAATACTTAAACAAGCATGCAGTGCCACCGCCATCTATATAATAGATACAAGCACCATCGATGCATCGACTGTAACGTTGCATGTTATTTTTCCCAACAGGTACAGAGATTTGGTTTCCATGCCAGAGCGCCTAAATTTATCTTCATGTGGCGTTAAGCTCGTGAAGTCGTAGTACGCCGTGTCGGGCTTGGGTTCGGATACGATCAGAACGGAAGTGTTTTGACTGGGGATCCATCGCGGTTTGGATAACGAGTTAGGTGTAGTTTAGCAACCCCCAAATGCGTAAAGTGCCATATGCAAATTTGAAAGAATGCGCGTTTCCAAACCGCTTTTTCTTTTGGGGTGTTTGGATGTTTGGCAGCGTCCAATGGATACGTCTGTCGGACTTTTGCATGTTTGTGTGTTTATGCATGTACTGATTTATGCATTTCTACATTTGTTTCACTAAAGTAGCGTCCGAAGCACTGGCCAATGTTCTAAATCACAGGCCACGTTCGAAGCATGGCCAGCTTCTAATCAGTGGCCAGCAGACTTAGCGCTCAGAGTTGGTCATAGTGTTCGGCACGGCACGAGATGAGACGAGACGAGACGAGACGAGACGAGACGTTGACGAGATCTGAGTAGAGCCCGGGACGTCCCGTCTCGCCGCCATTTTGAGCTTGTGGCCCAGGACTTGGGGATAGTCTTGCCTGGGGTCCCGGGACGTCTGGTCGATATATGGCTCAGCAGTGTTGTTGACAATATCTCAAGCCATCACAATAAGCTCAGGGCGCCAATTCGCATACCCGCACCGATTTGTGAGTAGCGAATGGTATTTGTGCCAATATTTAGCCGCCCTGCAGACACGCCGCTTTCATGATGACTCCATATGTTCGACTGTTTATTTCAAGAGTCATGTACCATCACTCACGGAGTCCCGAGGAGCTGCAGTCTCTTGAGCTAGTTTAATAAGGCCTCGGACGTATCGGTTTCGAATTCCGCAGCAAGTCGGTTGAGGGTACCGAAGAGGTTCTTGCCAATCCCATGGTAATATTCCACGGCGCATGTAATTTCAATAATGGATCCGGACTGCGAGACGAGGATTAGGAGCAGCAAGACCTACAGCCTCCATAACGACTAGTACGAGTCCGGGCCAGGAATAAATACCGTTCTGCTGTACAGTTAGTAACCCGAGAATGCGGAGAGAACGGTTATGCGAGGTAATGGTATTTTAATGCAAAGCCCGTGTAACCCATATTATAGGGCTGACGACTAAGAAGTATGAGCATACATCCCCTCTTCCCCTCCCCCCCAACCCAGTCCGCCCAAAGATTCTCACATCCCCTGTTTACCATCGCACCGCGAAATATCCAACGCGAAATACCTATCCAAAGACTGTGCTGGTACACAAACACATGTAAACTACCAACGAAGACCGAATCTTTCTAACATGAGCTAAAATGCGGTGTGATAGAGTGGTGGAATCATGGAACAAATTGCTAGTTCTACAGTAAACCAGCAAACAGTCCAGCAATTCAAAGCGGACGTCTCTTCAGAGCATAAAGCAGATATCAGCGGAGAAGAACACGAACGGAGTCGTTCCGAGGCCAGTAGTCTTGTATTGTCTGCAACTTCATTCACGAATACCCAACTTGAAGACAACGGCCAATCATCCAGCGACAATCATGATCAAGGCTCACTTGGCCGCGGAAATATCGAGAGCGAATCTGCTCACACCACTTCACCAATCCCAGAGGATACTATAGTCCCGCCCGGGGACTCGAAATATCCAACCGTCCAAAGAATGACTGACGAAATGCTACTAAGACCTGTACAACCGCCGGCGATGACAGAAGTCCACATTGGTAGGATTGGTCCCAACCCACATAGGGCCTCTCTCCTCCAGGAACATCACCGTCATGGGATGGGGGCGTGCAACAATGCAAAAACTTATGGTCCACGGCCTACTGGTACCATCACCGGGGTTATTGAAGAACTAGATAACCAAATAAAGCTGTGTTTCAGAGACTTTCGCAACCATTCGATGGAATGTCGCGCATGTCGAAACCCTGTCCTTGCATATCAGGAGGGAGGAGATCTCTGCTCGACCGGCCGCGCCCTCTCTGTCAACATCACTAAACTTCTGTATAAGAAGGCAGAGAATGTTCCTCAGGGAAAATTCACTGTCGAATATAAGCCGGGTTGGGAGGCGGTAGACGGTCTTGTCAGAATCATTTGCCATTACAACCAAGGTTCTTTCACCAACCAGATCATGGATGTCAAACGCTTTCCAAAAGTCCTTCTACCGCCAGCCATCGAAGCCCCTGCTCCTATTTACCGTGGAAGACAATACGAAGAGTATTTGATTCGTCGTCGTCAGCAGACTGCAGAGCGGAATGGTCTCAGAAGGAGCCCCCAACGGACGAACTCCACCCTTGAGGTATACGGCGAACCTCGCACCTCATACTTGGACTTCAGCAGCGGCCGAACTCAGGCAGATATTTCTCCGCCCAGCTCTTCGAGGAGCATTCATTTCGACAGTTATATCCGCGTGCGAGAGTTCGAGAAGGGCGTCTAAATGTACCAGTCGAGGTACGCTCATAGTGCTACGGTAAGGCGATGGAGATGAATTCACTGAGCGCAGCGACCTTAAGTAGACTGTATGTTATATTTATCACACTCCCGCATTTCAAATTAACAGCCTTGCGGTCAATTTTCTCGGTGCAGATGTTGAGTGGGTTTGTGTAGATTGGACGAGCGTTACCAAAAATTAATAAGTGTTTCTATGATTGTTTGACCTAGTTCCAGCTAGCCGTAACGTTATCAGACTCTGTGTTATTTCATTCCCTCTTTTTCCTTATAATATATCATTGTGTGTTGCTCTCATTTAGTATACCCTTTGTCAAGGACCTAGGCCTTCAATTGAGCATTGTGTTTTCTCTCTTCTCTCTTCCCCGTCTTCTTTCCGTACCGCGAGATCTTTTCGAGTCCGCTATGTTTTCACCTACAAGTGCTCGAGTACAATGTAAATATCCCCGCAGCGTATTCACTTACAGTTGGGGTCGAAGAAGGTACTAACAGTAAAGGTTCAGCCCTTGTTAGGCGTATACGCGTAAAGATGAGATAAGGAAACTTTAATACCCAAATAATTGTAAGCATGCGTACAAATCCCTTCTCCTCCTCCAGTGTCACCGCACAAGGACTTTGCATGTTATTTTTCCAACAGGTATCTACGGATATTTGGTTTCCATGCCAGAGCGCCTAAATTTATCTTCATGTGCAAGCATGTTGATTGCCGTGTTAACGTCAGATTGGATAAAGTGCATGAAGTACTGCATATCTCTAAGTGTAACAGTATTTTTTTGTCCAAACATACGTACCGTACGAATTTCAGGAAAAAATAACTTCCACGCTCCTAAATCCATAGCCCAGACCGTGAAAGGAAGATATTGATATCAAAGGAAGATATAATATCCAAGAAAGCCAAAATCGGCAGTTACAACCACCGTGCGTGGGTGATGACTTATGATCATGACCACACCTTCTTTTCGCCCGAGAGCTCGAGCCAACTCCCCACTGAACCCTTGTATCAAGCAATAACGGGGACATCGACCGCAAATACGTCAATAACTATTATACTATATACCGCGAAAGAAGTTTGCCTGGTTCTAGATCCAGCTCACCGGGATCGCCGGACAACTAGTCCACAAGTTTTTTTCCATCACCAGCACCATTCACAGCGGACGTAATCTCCCCCCCATCTCCGGGTATAAGAAGTATAGGTATTCAATTGATAGATACCGGGTAATTGCTTCGCACCTATAAACCCAGTATATGTCTCTGACGTGTCTACTATCTACCGTCGAAAGAAAGTCCGAGCGTGATATCGATCTTCCCCCGGAGCGTCCGAACTTATGTGTATACTATACGTCACTTCAGTCATTTTCAAACACGGGGGTGGCGGAGTGCATGAATGAATGACTGTCTTGTTCAGGGCGCCGGGATGGACCCTCGGTCATAGTATTGCACTCGCCACTGTGCTGCCGAATTTGGGTACGGTAGGCGAAGGTGGCAGTGGGGGGAGGGAGGGCAAGTATTGCTGTACTCGAGTCCGGGTGCAGTGGTTGTATCGTGACAAGTGGCGACTTTCGTCAGGCCCGAGTGGAGTACGGAAATATCCTCGAGTGGTACTGGCTGGGCAATTTAATGTTTAGAACTTCATCCGAAAAGAAGCAGCCGGGGGGTATATCTTGTGAGGGGGGAGAGGGGAGGTTGATGATAGAGCTGAGAAACATATCATACGATGGTTATATGCTGCATCTAGCGCTGAAGAATTCCGTCCACAATCTTTGGCACGGGGGAGGGGGGGCATTACAGGTGGTGCAAAGCCTGAAATACAGCAGCAGCAGCAAATGGACAAGCCAGGCGTACCGGGAGAGATGGGGGTAAGCATGTAGAGCTCCTGTGCAGTCTTCGTGAAGCGATCCACAACATGCCTCGGACCACCACCACACCACGAACTTTGCATATCAAGGTTGAAGTGAAGGCTTTCACATGACCCCAAGCCCACCATACACTGTCAATGGATAAGCAACGAAATGTTTCCCATACAACAAAGGCTCGCTTCAGTCGAGCGTGTAGATCCGTGTACATCCGTTGTTGCGCGTAATTAGTAAAATAGCTGGGGGGGCTGATGCGTTGTACAAACAGACGCAGAAACGGGACAATCTGCTTGTTCCGGTACCTGCCGTTCTAATTCTGATGACGCATTGGGTGGTGAGGTTAACGTTGAGATTTGGTAACGGATTTGACACTGCATAGTTTATCCCTCGGTTTGTTGCGAGGAGGAGGAGCCATCAGAGTTTTCATCTGGTGGACACCAGCCCTGTATGTTTGGTGGGCCTTCGAGACCGAGGGTGTGGATTTTGGATATTCGTGTTTATGTAAAATGTTAACCGTGGGATGGATGGTGGTACCTGCATGCAGCTAGCTGTCAGGCTGACAAGGAAGACTCTTTTAACTTGACGCCCAGTTGACGTTCAACAGCAATCGGTTGAGCTGATTGGCGGTCTGGCCAAGGACAGACATGGAAGCTGTTCGTGCGGGGTAGGCAAGGCGGGTCGGTTGATATTTTCAGCTGCTGTTCTTGATAGGGCAATCCGCGTTGAGTTGGATTCCGGCCGCGCAAGCTTCATGGGTGCACTGCAGTTGATGATGGATGGTTGATGTGATGATGATGTCGCACGTCGCTACCTAGAGGATGATCAATTCACTCCATTTGAAGCATGCGAGATAAGAAGAGCGTTCCTGCAGCAGATGGCGCTTGGTGGTACGGTACGGCTGATGGATGAGCAGCGCTGTACATGTACGAAGTGTAGGCAAGTCAGAATACGCAGCGGGTTTGTATCAAGAACCGAAGCCCAAGTCAACGTGGTCACCATATTCTCCAAAGAAACTTCTCCAATGTCGACATTGCAGTGCGCACCCCTGAGACGAGATTTTCAAAGTCACACACTCTTTGTTCTCAGCAAATGACGTGGGGCAGCGTGTCGCGAAATTCCCTCATTCTGGAAACTGCACTCTCTTGGCAGGTTCGTCCTGTCAAAGATGGATGTGGATACGAGCAGAGAGATAGAGTGGAGGGATAGAAATTTTCACGTTCCTGAAGGGCAGTAGGGGGGGGGGGGGTCGCATGGCGTAGATCAGCCGCAGAGATTTCGTGCCTGGTGCCTGGTGCCTGGTTCCTGACTAGCAACGACTAGCCGAGAGCACTACCTGATAGCGGCTCCCGGAAGAGGCTTGGACTTATGCTGCCCAGCAACTCCGTGGGTCGCGACTCCCCTCCCGATTCCCTCCCGACCACCCGCGCGAATCAGACTGCGGAATCCAGCGATATCCAATCTGTTATACCGCCATTATTGATCCATTGATCCCTTAGCCCATTCACCCATGGCCATGCTCATCGCTGTCTTGTTTTTCCGGTACCGAATGGGTGAACAGCGGGATCAGTTGCAGGGAAGACGCAGAATGAGCAATCGACGACGACAGCCAGCGACAGCGATAGCAGCAGCAACACCACACGCACATCAGCTATGGCTTCGTGCCTGCATGCTGTTCATCGCTTTGTCGTCAAACAAACGCAACAATAGAACACAGAAGACACTGTTCAAGCGCGCCAATAATGGACACTGAACGCTTACTCAGTTCCACCGCCCACTGCGCTTCCGAGTATTGCCAGCTTCCGCTGGCCGCCGTACAGGTACTTCGAAATACATCACTAGTATGTACTAGACCATTGCCTAAAGCATAGGGATCTGGAAGACGGCAACCGCGGAGAATCAAAGATAGACCGCATTGTGACTTCTAGCCTGGTCTGCGTCTATTCCTCCAGCGGTGCCACCGGAAAACCCGCCAGGTGGATTTGGTACATATATCAGCATTCTGACGCACCTTGTGCTTTCTTTCGACCAAACATCAGGATCAGTCACTCTTTGAACTGTCTTTCCAGTCACTCTTTAGGTATGTTTGCAACCTTAGTTGTCTTGTACTACATATGCTCTCGACTCCATTCTTTGTTTTTGCTCCATCCCTCCCCCTCCCTCCACCCAGCTTGTGTGGTCTCGGTGTCTCCAGCCAATGTTTTGCGTGCCCACTCTCTGCAGACTCAATTTCCTTCTGCACGGGGGGAGCGGCCGCCTGGTATAGGACAGCTTCCCGAGCCATTCGCTGTTACATCCTTCTATTGTCTCATTTCCTCGTCGGCTTACTGCTGCAACACCACCTCACTCCACTACCACCGTCCACTCATCCGCCTTCTTAACCTGCTCAAGTTCCCCTCAGATCTTTTCATTGCTATTTGCATGTACCGGTCTTCGTTGCTGACTTCTTTCGGTCAGCGGGAAAGAATAATCCTACCACATACATTCCTTTTGAAAACAGCAGTTTAGGTTGCTGTACTTATTGCTACATCTACGGATACTCAACTACCTCAAGCGAAATACCCTCGATCTTTATCGTTACCCAAACAACATAATACTCAAGATGCAATTGAACGCTGGACTCTTCGCCCTCGCTCTTGCCGGGTTCTCAGCTCTCACCGCTGCGCAGCCCCACAAGCACCATTTGAATGTTCGCCACCCCATCAATGCCCGCGACATCGTTACGAAAGTCGTCACCAAGACTGTCGATCAGTACGGAAACGACTACCCCGAGCCTACCAAGCCTGCAGAGTCGCCCAAGGAGTACGGCTTGGAGGTTGCCCAGGACGGTGCTGAGAAGCCAAAGATTTTCAGCTTCGTTACTGTCACAACTAAGTCCGCTGCTTCGGCGACCCCCACCAAGGTTCCCGAGAATCTTGCGGACAGCGGTAGTTCCCAAAAGTCGACGGGAAGCGGTGTAGACCGAGATTTCCCCGACGGCGAGATCGACTGCAGCCACTTCCCATCCGAATACGGTGCACAGCCCTTGAATTGGGTGACCAAGGAAGGGTGGTCCGGTATTCAGGTTAATGGCGGAAACGGCGACGCAATCGGCAAGTGTACGGAGGGCGCCCTTTGCTCTTACGCTTGTCCCGCTGGCTACAGCAAGGCCCAGTGGCCTGACGTCCAGCCGGCCTCTGGAGAGAGCTATGGAGGCTTGCAGTGCAAAGGCGGCAAGCTCTACCGTACTCGTAGCGATTACAGCAAGCTTTGCCAGGTCGGAAAGGGCACTGCTTCAGTCGTCAACAAGCTCGACCAATCAGTGGCTTTCTGCCGAACGGACTATCCTGGTAAGCAAACAATCCACCGATATATTTCCTTCTGCTAACGGATTAACCCAGGCTCTGAGAACATGGTCGTACCTTTGAACTGCTCCCCCGGTTCTTCTCAGGATTTGACCGTCCCCGATGCGGCGAGCAGCTTCATTTGGCGCGGCGGGGCAACATCTGCTCAGTACTACGTCAATAATGCTGGCGTCGGACTCGAGGATGGTTGCATCTGGGGAAAGCCTAACGGCGGAAAGGGTAATTGGTCACCACTCGTTGTCGGAGCAGGCTACCGCGACGGAAAGACCTGGTTGTCGATCGCCCAGAACAACTTGAACAGCGAACCAGCCAATTACAACATGAAGATTGTTGCCGACAATGGGGCCAAGATCAGCGATGAGTGCAAGTACGAGAACGGAAAGTTCTCCAACGGAAACCCAAACGGTTGCACCGTGGCAGTTGAGGGCGGAAGTGCTCACTTTGAATTGTACTAGAGGTACATCAAACCATAACGACAATTTTTGATGGATTTCTATGATATTATGTGTTTTTCTTTTGTTTGGGTTTTCAGGTGTTATCAATCTTTCTTCTTTTCCGGTTTTCCCGGGCAAACTTCTTAACCCTATTCCTGCACTATCAGTGTGCTTGGTTTTTCACTATCTCTTGCTTTCGGAGTTGGCATGGGTTGGTGGAAATCGGGTGGTCTTTTTTTCATTTACCGGAAGAGTAAACAAACCGCAGGAACAGTTTTTTTTCCTAATCTTCCGACGACGAAACGACATTTACGGCTGTGCCGGCAGCAGCTGGGCAGGGACATGTTTATACAACGGGTTTAGAAGGATAGGAGGTTTCGGGGAATTGGGGGAAGGGGAGTTATATGTTGCTTAGATATGATGATTACGATTGAACCGGTTCGTTGGTACGGCGGTCTGGTGTTCTACATTTTTTTCGTACCATTCATGTTATCTTTTTTCTTTCTTTCTTTGGGCTATTTCACTTCTTTGTAAATTCTTTGATAACATCACTTTCTCTAAGATTCCTTTCTTTCCTTTGTCGATGAGATATATAGTCTTTATGGTGTTGGGTGGGCGGGGGGGGTGGCGTGATGGGTTACTTTTCGGTGTTGAAATAAGAATTTTCTGGGGTGGGGGTTTTTTTTTTCCTTCATGAATAGACGGACTCGGATGGGTGGTTTTTTTTTTACTTTCTTTCTCTCTTTTTTTTGCATTACTTGGGAGTTTCAATGTGAGGTTCGAAATCAGCTGGGGTTCGTGTTTGAGGATAGGAAAGGATAAAATATGGGGGGCTATGTTTACGATATCGATTTTCTTACACCCATGGGTCAGTCAGTTCATGGACTTCGGTGGGTAATAATACCTATTGGATTGAATTTGAATTCACTGATACACTTTCCTTTGCCTTCATCTATGTTTCGCCTTTTCACGGTACACAAAACGCAGTCAGTCAAACCGCCCCGGGGAAGAGATTTTTTTTTTTTTTTTTAGCCTCGGGAGGTTTGTGGGGGGGGGGGATTCGATATTCGGAACCTTTCGTTCAGGTTCCTGCATGAGACATGTAGAGGGTAGGGGGAGTGCTGTGCTGATCAGCCTTGCAGTTGGGGTACATGAGCACTTGATATGTATACAAACGTCACTTGCATCATATCATTGACACTGACACCTTTAACTTAAAACTTAAACTTACCAACAATAAATAACACTACGGGAAGCTGCCGCATTGCTGGAAGAATTAAAGGAAGCAAATTGTAACATGGAAGTGAATATACTACGTTGAGAGAGAGAGTTATAGGGTAAAAACTTATTATAATAAATCTGATCGTCTGGTCGTCTGGCCTCCGTCTATATATAAAAAGGAAAAATACTTATTGTAAGGAAAAAAAAAAAGAAAGGAAAATAGAAGGAAAAAAAAAAAGCAAAAGCAAACCCCTCGATTTATGAACCCCATTGTATATACCCAAATTGCCCAGAACTCCGTAAAAGTAAAATATGAAAATATGGATGTGCACATTAGACCCACACCACGCACACAGAGGCACGCTCTCTCTCTCCACATGCCGCCGCCCCGCCCCGCGGCAGCCATCTATACTCCTCTCGCCCACCCCCCGCGTACCCTACAACTCGCCTTCTCGCCCACCCCGCGCCTGCGACTAAGCCCTCCCTTTCCTTCCCTCACCAATTACCCTCCCCACCCTCACAGCAACCTCTTCAACGCCCCAACTGGCCACTCTCGCCTCCGCCATTCTCTCCTCCGGTGCAACAATAGTACCAACCACCATCTCCCCCGTCGTGCCACCCTCAACCTCAGTCCCCGTTTGTATAGCGACGGAACCGTTCCGTGTTGCCAAAGTGACCCGCAACGGCACACCGAGACCCATCCGTGACGCGGTATCGTGCGCGCTCAGGTACGCGAGCGATAGTTGCTGGAGGTTGTTGGTTTGCCGCGAAGACTCGGCGGTACTCAGGATCGCGTGCCCCGTTGAGTCGGTCAGGTGTGCTACTAGCGGCGCGGACGCAAGTGAGGAGAAGTGCGTGCGGATCGAGCGGTGGGATTCAGAGGGAGTGGATTCGGCCACGGCGGGTTGTGGTTCTGATTGTTGTTGTGGTTCTGACATGGCAGGTTCTGGTTGATACTGTGGTTCTGACATCGTGGTGATGATGATGATGGTGATGATGATGATGGTGATGATGATGATGTATATAAACGCTGGTTGATGTAGATTTTTGATCGACGCCGAGGAGGAGGAGGAGAAGGAGGAAGTGGGGTGACGGCAGCGCGAATCTTAATGTTATATGAAGTTTGTGGGCTTCGTCCGGTTTGCGCCGGAGGTTATTTTTTTATATATATTATTGCTTGCGGTTTCGGGCCGCACGCGAGCAAAAAGAAGAGAGATGAACTGATACCTCTCTCTCTATACTTCTACTCTCTTTTTTTTTTAATTTTGCACTTTTGCTTTTTGCTTTTTGCTTTTTCGATCACACTTCGGGATCTGGATGGAGGTTAGTGTTTCGCCGCATCCGGAGGTAGGTAGCGAGAGATGGGAGAGAGGTAATAAACGGACAATAAGGTAGTAGGTAGTAGTTTGACTTGTGTTGTAATGTATTCGAAGGTTGGTTGTAAGTAGTCGGTGTTTCAATAGCTGTATAGCTCTCGAAGCTGCTGGCCGTGGGTAGTACTCGTGCTGCTGCTGCTCGATGTGCGGTGCGTCGTGGATGTAGCTCGCGGAAGAGGAAGGAGCAAGTCGAAAGTCGCGAGAAGACACCCGGTGAAGACGAAAGGGGGGCGGAGAGGGGGAAGTATAGAAGAGAGAAAAAAAAAACGCGAAACAAACAAAAAAAGCGAGCGTGAGAAATAAAACGGCTGCAAGGGAAGGTAGGCAGGCAGGCAGAAGAGGAGGAGGGAGGCGTAGAAAAAGTGATGAAAATGAAAGGCAGATGCTACAACCAGCTAGGGCGCGGCGGCGGGTGCGGAAAATTAACCAGGAAGAAAAACACTGAGCACGAGGTAGGAGAGGAGAGAAGGAGAAGGACTGAAGCAAAGCAAGGAGTCCATATTTGAGACATCGTCATTCCCCCCTTCGCCGTCGCTTGAATTAGGTATGATACAGAAAGACTCAGAGGTGTTTTTCTTTGCAACATGGCGACAGTTATTCCGAGACGGTGGTACGGCGTTCAATTGGACGCTTGTGGTTCTGGCAGCAAACCACATGGAACTGTCAACGAAACAACTTCCTCTTCTTCAGCACACCCTGTATCACGTATCACAACAAATTCGGGAAAACAGGAATCTTGGCTGCGCACTTTCTTCTATGGAACCACCTAGACAAGCAGAACAGACCACCTCTAACTACTCGTATCGACTTTCAAGCAAGTCCCTGACTTTCTTATTATCTACACGCCAAATGGAAGAGATCGTCACGATCGTGTTGCAGTTTAGTCAAGAGAAGAGAGAGAGACACCACAACCAACAAAAGAAAAGGAAATGCAAAACAAACAAGCGACTGATTTACAGAGTTCAATTACGCGTGTCTTCATCAAAAGCACATCCTCCTTTCGCTCAGCTTCCCAATGCGCGCCTTCTTACTCCAACTCGGGAATGCCGGTGGGTAAGGCCGTCGCCGCGATAGAATCAAACAATCGGCAAATTAAAGCCAGTCTTATATGCGCAAGGTTCGAAACATACAACACAGAGATATTGACAGCGCGCTTCGGTCGCCTTGGCTTCGAAGATAATAGAGAAACAGGCGGAATGTATAACTGGCTGGATGATATTGGAGCTCTCCACTACGTATCTATGTGGTTCCATCCCACTTCTTTGCCATCACCGGAGAATATGTTCCCGCAAAAACCTTCTCCCCTCGATGTTTCTTAATGACGTTCCAGTGCGTCTACACTGGGGGCCGTTACCGAAAGCCAGGTCCCAATAACTCGTGCTTCATTAACGGGAATGCGCACTCATAGACTATGTACACATCGCCATTCAGGTCATCATTAGCGGCAGAATCCCATAGAGTTGCAACCTTTCCTCCGCACAGCGCACCGCAATGTATGCAAAACCAACTTGAATTTCCATGGGGAAGCGCACTCCCTGATACTGCTCCTCGATTACGGCTTGACTGCTGTTCCAGGTACCTAGTATGCAGACAATATCTACCACATCACAATTCAAGTCGTCGTTAGCGGTGGCGGCGGAATCCCATAAAGTTGCAACCTTTCCTCCTCCACACAACGCTCCGCAATGTGGTGATCCAAGGCCAAACCGACTTCAACTTCGACGGGAATCGCTTCTAGCCAACTGATCCTTGGTTACCACTAGACTGCTGTTTATACTGTTCACCTCCATAAGCTCAACGACTACTATGCGTGGAACTATCGTAATCTTGTGCTTCTCTCGGTCGTGAATAGCTTGAAATATGTAGATATGTGTCGAACTTTCCGGTATGTATGATGGATGCGACGAGAAGAGACGCCTCCAGTTCCTCATTGTGGTTGCGTCGCTGAACCCCCCTCCCCCCCCCCGATAATCGAACGGAAGTGTGATCCTCCTCGTAAGATAGTGCTATAGCCTGCTGTGGATGAAAGTGTCATTGAACGTGGTGAGATGTATTCAAGTAAGCTGAATGAGAAGTGCTCGCAGCAAGACATGGAAGCTTCAAAGCCAAGCCATTACTGATCTCCAACTGCACCACATCAACGTCCCACGAACACAACCCTCACTCACCTCCTCGCCTCTACCACAATGTCCGACGCCGCCGACGAAGCCTCCAAGGCCGAAAAACTGGCCGCTGCAAAGAAGCGGGTGTGTGTTATTCCTCGCTCCCGCGGAGTTCAAGGATGGAGTGGTGCTGGTGATGGTGGTGAGGGGTAGAACGTAGCTCAACGGGAGCTGACTTGAACAGTTTGAACATCTAAAGAAACAAAAAGGAAAAAAGGGTGGAAAAGCAGCAGCAGCAGTAGCTTCATCGGCATCGGCAGAGAAACCGGCGGAGGAGAAGACTGAGGAACCAGAGAATACATCTGAAGCACCCCCGCTTGTATCTACAGAAGAACCTGAAGAATCGTAGGGAGTTTCCTTTCTCCCCTCGGCACCAAAAAACTTGTTACTTAAACTCTAGGTTAGAGCATCATCACCAGCTCCCGAGGTCGAATCTCCAAAATCCGCTACACCCCCACCCCCGACCGGATCGCCGTCACCTATACATGCACGTACAGCCTCTATCCAAGCTCGCCGCACATCCGCATCTCATTACCGACGTCCATCCGTCAATGCGAGCGACCTACTACGCTCGGCTAATAAGTCACCACTCAGCCCTACAGATGTCCCAGATATATACTACAGACAAGCCGAAACTATATCCACACTTACAACCGACAACGAGAAGCTTTCCGAAGAAGTTGAGAAGCTTAGGACCAAAGAAAAAAGACTAAGTGAAATCGAGGCGGAGAAAGATAAACTCCAAGAGCAGCTCGCGGAGGTTAGGGAGGAGTTGAGGGGAGTAAAGGGACGGATAGATGGTGCGGAACAGGGAAAGAAGACTAGTGAAGAAGAGATGGAGAAGATGGTCCATCCCCTCGTGAAATACTAGGGACAACTTCACTGATGAATTCCAAAGAAATCCGAGCTTGCAACTCTTCATCGTCAGACATCTCATCTCAGCTCACAGGTTTCTGCAAAAGATAAGACTATTGCCGAGCTCCGACTTACATCCTCTGGATCGTCGAATTCTCAGGATCGGGAATCTCTCACCGCTAAAGAGGATCAGATCGAAAATATGGAAATTGACCTCAATAAACTCCGTAACGAACTCGAGCGGACACAAAAATCCCTTGCATCAGCCGAATCATCTCTAAATGCTAAAGAAACTGCATTCGACGCCCTAAAAGAAGAGCTCTCAAAAGCACAAAGGGATCTTGAATCTGCCAATTCCAAAATATCCGAGGAGGTTGCTCGATACTCTACTCTCGATTCGCAACTCCGGGCAGCCCAAAAGGACCTTGAAATAGCCAAAGCCGATATCAAGAAAAAGAACGCCTCAATCGCAAGTTTGGACAAGGACTACTACACCCTTAAAACTATGTACCGTGACGCAGAATCTAAATCACAAGAATCCTCCCGCCTCGCTATTTCTAAATCCCGCGAAGTCCAGGACCTTGAAGATTCCCTCGCCGAGGAAAAACGAAAAGCCGGTCAACTCGAAGCAGAAAGAGAAGACTTCAGAATCAAGCTCGAACGTGTACTCCGCGAGAACCGAAGACTTACAGGAGCATTTGCAGCGGACGATGAAACGGTTGACGAGCTTGAAGATCTTGAGCGTAACCGGTTACGTGAGCGGATACGGATACTAGAAGAAGAACTCGACGCAGCAAAGAAACATCACAATATACAACATCCACAGACTCGTCAGACAAGAGCTATGAGCATGCTTTCAGAAGGAAGCTTGTTGAGTGACGATGTAGATTTTGGAGAGATGATGAAGAATGAGATGTTAGCAGCTCGACAGAAAGAGGAGGCTGCGGCGGAGGAACGGAAGAGGGCTGAGATGGAGAGGTTGGAGAGGATTAGGGGGGTTAAGAGAGGGCTGGAGAAATGGAAAGGTTGGAGAGTGGATTTAACTTTGGTTGGTGGAAGCGCTTATGGTTTGGGGGAGATGTTTGAGGTTTAGCTATAAAGCTCTGTTATTGCCCTTTATGAGATGAGCATATGTTATGATTACGGTATGAATACGGTACGATGAAATAGCAGATCTACATTACTGCTCCTCAAACTGACTGAGTTCTGAATTGCTGGTTTAATTTACGAGTGAGAGCACATCGTACCACCTTTCATCAATCGAGCTCGCTCGCATTTCTACTAGATACAAGTGCACTTGGAGGTTAAAGCCCCAAAGAAACGTCGAATTGTGCGCTATGTACTCGTACGTCCCTCATGCTGAATTGCACCTCACCTTGTGTTCTTCTATTCCATTCCTACAACGCGTTAACGTCCTCTCTTCTTCATTCCCACTCAATAAATCATGTTTTGGGAAGCTTAAGCTTACGGTCAAGGTCAAGGTTACGGTTAATACTTTTATTTCTCGCTGTGTTTTTGTTCGTCGTGCTAATAGTTTATTTAGGTGGAGGGGATAAGTCCACCGGGGGTCTACCTACGTCAAGGTTTGTGGCATTTTCTTTTGTTTGTCGTTGATTGTTCCGTGCAGATTTATTTCTAGAATGTTTTCCCGCCGTTGAAGACGATAATATAGCCGCCCAAGTTCATTATGGTCTCTCGCCGGAGGAGAAAGAGGACGTCGTCAATAATACTGCATCAACGCCGCGAGAACCCGCGGCTCAGTCACTACGCCACGAGTGCCGCAGGTGTTTTTGTTTACATATATACTGGATGTTTATGCAGTCCTCGCCGCGGTCACACAGCATCACTGGTAGACGGAGCCGGGATTTTATGCAACGTCAGCTGCGGACCACGAGATTATTACATTAATACGCTAGTACGGCGAACTAGCAGGCTGTACCGAGATCTTGTCTCGTCTTGACCCGATGCGAGATCGATGTTGTTCCAATCTCCAATCATGCAACCTAAGAGTCACAGATCACGCACCGACTAACGACAATCACGATATGGTGCAGGCATTTCATTCCCCCGTAGCTATACCAACCTCTTCAGGCTTGAGTAGCTGACTCTATCCGCGCAGTTACAATTGGGCGAGGAGGCGTCGATCGATCAGTTACCGCCGCTCCAAAAAGCTATCTTAGACGCCAGATCAAACCGCAATTCTTAAAGAGATGCTAGACGAGATAGAGGGCAACTATGATCACTACCTTCAAATAAACTTGCGGGAAACTTTCATAGAGAGCTTTGACTTCCTAATGTCAAGGAAAGTTTCTGGACACCTGGGGCGGGACCAGTTATGATCCATGGTTGCCTCAAATCGTTCGTGTTAAATGGAGCATCTCGGTGCAGCGTTTGAGTATCAGTAGTCAGGAGGACATTCCAAATAATACAAACTCTGGATGGAATCGTGTGGCTGTATTATCAGCTTACACTTCGACAAATGAAGGGAAGCTCACCAAAGGACTTTTTCCGAGTTTTAACCCTTCGGTTGACGCAATTGATATGGACAATAGGTCTATTCCACGAGGAAACCCTGCAGAATATTCCGAGGACATTTGTCACAATGCGCCTTGTCGAGGGCTTCAGCATCCGCAGGCTGTCTGGCGGCGTTACAATCATGCAAGAGTTAAGTGATTCCAACCCCACCTCCTCCTCCTCCCCCAACTTCCATCACTTCCTCCCTCCCCCCCCTCGGAAAACTCCCGCCGCGATCAACTCCGCGCATTCCGGAGACAAAAGGCCGAGGAAATGAAAGTGCTCAAAGAATTCCAGCAACGATAAATGCGCTGGCGGCAGGAACAGCAGCAGCAGGAGAGGGGAAGGGAGAGGCAAAAGCAGCAGTACAGCGTCAGTGGGAGCAGAGAAATCCTCTCGTCACCTGGCTGCTGCAAAGCATGCCAGAACCGCTTTACATCGGCGGGATGCATCTCTTTGGGAGAGACTTGCTGGGGATGGCCTGAGGGCCTTATAATCCAGGGGCTAGCACCAATCAAACAAACCATTGAGACGGCAGCTTGTTTAGAAGATTTCTGGAAAGGTTAATGAAGCTGTTGAATGCTTCTGGAAAATGGAACGTGCCATGCGGCGCAGGGGAGATTTGGATCTTAGATACTTCTCAAGTCTCTGACTTGGGTTCCGCACCGTTCATCGTCTTGTAACCCCCGCCTATCTGTCATGGTTTTGAGCTACGGGTGCGGATTAGTGGAGGGCTCTATGTGTTAATACCGAATGCCTATTTGTGAGTGGAAACTGCTCTTCGCGATTCGGACGAGGCTTGACGCCCGAAGCATCGTAACTTCAATCGTGCTGGGTACAGTAGACTTTTCCATCCTCCTGAAACACAACTCTATCTGCAACGTATAACTTCCGTTGTGTTTTGTATGGTTCAAAGGTATTGTCGAGGGAGTGACAAAAGCAATGCGTCAACGGATCAAATTAGAATGAATGGATGGAGTGATTGCGAGTGATGGCGAGTGATTCTGTAACGGCAGGAATTATGGAAATACTGTAGCGAGCGTCGAGGTTCGGACGTATCGCATCACGGAGGCTTCGTGTGGTGGTGCTGGGGGATATTTTGTTATCACGCTCACAACTAAAATCTTCACAGCGAAACATCTCCATATTTGAGTCACTGCTAATCACCGCCTCCACCCTCATACACTCCCACACCTCGTCACCGTACATCAGACCCGAAAAAGGGCGTCACGGGAATCCCATCTAGTCAAAAATATTCCGTCACGGTGGCTCTAAACAAAGATAAAAAGCGTCACGTTGAAACTCTCGTCTAAACCTCGACGTTCGCTACAGTACATACACTCAAAGGACGAAGACTTCTGCCTCCGTTCCCGGAGCTCACAGACTCACTCATCAAGACATTGGAACAGATCACATCACTGCTCTTCAAACTGGCCGAATTTGCGAAGTGCACACCACATCACCCGTCACCAACCATACTCGCTCGCATTTCTTCTAGATAAGTACTAAGTACGTACATACATGTATAAACAATCTCCCAAGCAAACTATATAATCTAAAAAAAAAAAGAAAACTCCTTATAATATGCATGCGTCGACCATCAATATGTTCGCATCAACATCTATACTCGTCCAAACGCCCTCCTCTTCCTCACATTCGTGATAAATTTTCTTCTAGATCTCCCACTACTCTTCTGCGCAGCAGCAACCACGGGTATTTCCTCATGATCATCGACCCACTCCTCGTATCCATCATACCAGCCCTGTGGGAAGTGCGGCACAACCGGTATATCCTCACCCAAATCCAAATGATGTCTATCACCCACAGTTCTAGTTCCATAAACCATGTACTCCCTCAAAGTATGAGCAATATCCTTCCCGGTCATAGCACACCCATTCGGCCCCAACCTCTCCACCACGGGCCGAAGTAACCGTGCTGTACTAAGGTAACTATCGTCCTTACAAAACACCGTATTCGAGTATGCGACTACCGCACATCCCATGAGTAGCTGGCAAATTAATATACTCCCTAGAATTAGAAGGAGAGCCGGCCATTTGACTTTTAGAAGTACTCCAACCCAGGCGATTTGGCCTTGGGCTTGGGCGGTGGCTAGGCCGTAAATATCTTTCATTGCTATTGCGCCGATGGCGAAACGGGAGGCGATGCGGGCCATGTAGGTTGCATCGTCCATGCTCACGCCGTAGTTACTCCAGGGACTATCGGGGGTGTATCGTACATATTCCCATGAGTTTGGACCGACGGTGTAGCCTTCGAGTCCAATTGAACCCGCGGCTATGGTGGCGATGTCATCCGGGATTTCATGCTCGGGTGCGGTGCCGCCTTGGACTTTGGAGACGTGGACTTGGCAGTTGTAGAAACCGCCGTTTCCGGTGCCATTTGAGTCAAGGAATTGGAGGGCTGCTACTGCGGCGCAGCGTGAACCACAGTTCCAGCCTTGGTTTCGAGGAAGATCGGAACGTGGGTTGATCCATGTCCTGCGCGGGGGTTAGTGTTTGATATATGTAGGAGGAGGAGGGAAACAGACGTTGCTGCTGGGCCATAGTCCTACGAGATATTAGTATTTCCAGGAAAGACCCAAGGTGACGGGGAAATGTGAGGTAATTACCGAGATCCCGCTCAATGTGGTTTGCTGGGTGCCGTTGAGATAGGCTACCGTTGACACATTTCCATATTGCCCTTCCACAAGAGCGTAATACTCACAAGTGGCTGAAACCGTTACAACCCGTTTCGACTTATGTGCCAAATTGTTATGTGGGTTCTTGGGGTTGGGGTTAAACTCCCGAAAATAATAGGACCAGCTTCCATCACTCCTAACCTCAATGGGTCTGTCCAAAGGTTCATTCGGATCACCTTCTCCAGGCTGTGTCAAAGGTTGGTTTTTCAATATCACCGAGAAAAGACCGAATGAATGGGCGGAATACCGCTCCGCATCAGGAGTTGAATCAAGGTCTCGAGAAAATTCGTCATGCTCTGAGAATGTCGTCCAATCCGTGACATTGGCTAGTCCGTCCTGGGCTGATACTGCTCCAAAACTATCGTATGAATACGTCAACCCTGTGAGAGCCACAGAGAGACGTCCAACCTATATTTTCCTCTAGTTAGGACCCTCCAGCATGGAAAATGGGAGAGCGGGAACTTACCGCGTTAAACAAAATCCATGAAAAGCAGGCCAAAGATGTAAACGGTCTCTTGCCGGCAATATGAATCCCATAACGAAAGACCTTAATGAGTGAACTCAGTCCGAGTAAAAAGTCGACCTGGCACCACATGTATCAGCGCATGCCCCCACGATACACATGGGCACTGGGTACCCACTTCCTCTAACTGATGTTTCTTCCTCGCCAAGAGCTTCCACCTAACAATAATCGACATTCCCTTCAACGACGCAGCTAGATTCAAACCAAGCTATAGAGCATCCCGTTAGTCTGAGAGTTATGGTAGAAACATTCGCTACATATACTTACAGTTAAGTAAAGCCCAGTAGCAACAGCATTGAACCAACGCTTTGCCTTTGTATCCAAAATCTTCACCTTCTCATATTGGTAGAAAGCAACGACCATAGCAACAGAAAGTACAAAACTTGCAAACCATCGTAATAATATCTTTCCTAGCAGGTGAAAGAATTGTTTTTGATGATCATATTTTCGTGCCAATTGACTCTGTGCGTTGTCTCCGAGTGCTTGGTAGTAGGTTTGGAGTTCGCCGGTGCCGTCGGGGCGAAAGGTTGCAGTACGGTTCCACGTTGGTGGTGCTGTTATATGAATTTATTAGCATAAAGATCAAAACAACAATGTATGTATTACAAGATCCTTTATAATGCCTCCGAAAGTCTCTCCTAGCAGCCCCATATCCAAAATCCCCCGGCGATGAAGGATCGTCGCTATCGCTTCGAACTCCACCCCTCAAGGGATGGCGTTGGTGATGGTGAAGAAGCCCAGCAGCAGCATCTGGCGTGCCGCTACTCGTAGGCTCGGCGCGACCTTGAGATTCGCCGGTTTTCTCGTCCGGCGGTTTTCGACCTCCGGATCTGGATCGGCGTTCTATTGGGTTCAGTTCTTGTTCGTCTTGGGGAAGGTCTGAGTAGTGCTGTCGTCTGGGAATACCTCTGTGTCGGCCATGACCTGACATTGTGGTTGTCTGCCGAGAAGCACACAAGAACTCGTCGAAAAATTATAGCGTTACGCAAAGATGTTGGGTCTCGGCTTTTGATTTTATCCGGTAGGTGCCGCTGGTAGGGAAATGCGCGTTAGGTATATAACATAACGAAAGAAAGGAATTCAGAGACAAGCTTTTAAGACCGACAATCCCCAAGACTTCCATTATTGCGCGCAATTGCGGATGGAACAACGTGCAACAACGCAGGGCCAAGCTTAAGCTGGGTCGTTGAAGCAATGGCGTTGGTAAAGTTCTAACATGGGGACAACTCATAACTCTCTCTCCAGGATACCGATACGTCAGTAGTTAGTCTCGTGTTACCATCGACAATGTCCGTGCTGCTGTTTGTCACACGAAATCAAAACAAAACAAAGGACAACAACCTAGAATTTCAGTTTCTGTCATCGAGTATCATTCGGGATTGTAATTTTGTGGTTTGAAAAAACGTATGATGAGTCCATCACAAGAGGTATGGAAGTCGAAGAATGAAAAAATCGTGAATTCCAGACATCTACCCTAGGTCTAAAAGAATAGCCCATCCTAGACCCAGAAGCCGAGTTCCGAGTCCGAACAACGCATGATATGAAATGGTACTCACCGCAGCTACGACTTCCTTGTCCGGGGGCTATCGGAGAGGTTCCTGCTCTCCCTTGAATGTCTAGAAGCGGTATATGAGCTTGTACAGCTAAGATCTAGTTTGATAGGTTTGAATCATTAGATATCACCCATAACTTCTCGATGGGATTTTGGTGATTTCGGTGTTCTAGGACCGAAAAGGCCGCTGTCTAGCGGGAAAAAGTTGTCAGTCGGGGTATGTGGAAGAGAAGAGCAGCATCGTCCCCTGGGACGCAACGGTCGACATACTCCCGAGGGTAGGACTTAAGACCCTGGGTTCATTAACACTACTTCGGCGATGAACACTCAAAACAGACTACATCCCCATGTCCGACTATCCAGATAGCCGCCCACTGAAATATTTCTTATCAGCAGCGGGACCGCAGCGGCCGGCACAGGACCCGACCGGATGTTAGCTCTGCATCTCTCCCAAGATTTTCATTCTCATTCCCTTCTCGAGATTTACGACATCCTCTCGCTCCCATTCCCTTGCTGCTATGATCCCTTTCTTAGGGGGGACAGATCACCGCAGTATGCCAATGTCGAAGTGATCTCTGGCTTGCCGGCATTGCTCGAGGGTCTAGAACAGTTCTCGATTCTGCTGCACTGCAGGCTCGTCCCGATCGGCAGCTACTGACTGGACAATGTGCAGGAAGCGCTTCCTCCTGCCATCCACATAGATGCTGTTGCACCATTTCCTCCGGCACGTGCGGGGCTTCACGAAAATGTCGTCCTACTGTGATTGGTCGGTAATGTTTCGGGTTGTTAATTGGATAGCTTGGATAGCCATTGAAACCTATCAAAGCATTTGGATCGTTTCACCGCTGTGGGGTATGAATGGGGATATGATAAGCCATATATCAGCCCTTAGAAACAAATCTGACAATGGCACGAGAGTGATGCAGCAACGAGACTTGCATAACGTACATCTTCTCATCCACCTTATTCTGGTATACACAGGGGCGTGGGGCCAAAAAGCTGACTACCGTTACTCCAAAAGCTGACTGCTGCTGCGGCCCGGCGGCGAAGCTGACTGCCCAGAGGCATTCCGTTGCCCCGGGACTGCATAATCCCTGAATATCTCGTGCCGGGAGAAATCTCGAGAAATGATGTCAGAGCTAGAGTACAGGCCGATTGAGTGCAGGACTATGCCGAGCTGCAGAGAACGCCGATCACCGATATGCTGCATGATATTCCCGCCGACGACCTGGTCTGTGCAAACCATCAGTACCTGTCTTTCTTATAGAACCATTCTTCAGTCCAGAGCAACTCCCGAGTAAGAAGTAATGTGAAAGGATATGTTCAGGGCATCTGCTGCTTCTATCGAGTCCATGAAAGACAGGGTGCAGCTGAAGGGCGAAGGTGAATGTACTTACCAGTGATGGGACGTAACGGCTTCGGACGATTGAGGGATGCAAACAGCCAAATTCCGAATCCGGATTCCCTCTGACGGGTCTTGCAAAGAGCAGCCGTCAGGGTGCGGTCCTGTTTTAAATCCTGGGGAGATCTCAGATCTAATCCAGTGAGAACCAATAGGAACCTCCATAACAACCACGCAGGCGACAGCCATATATATCGATTGCGGCCACGAAGCTTTAGATGATGGTACAGAAACATGAAACTTTTCGATGCGAGATGGCATGAAACTTTTCGATGGTGGTGAGAACAAAGAGCTGATTCGTCAGCTTGTATGGAATGACATTTGGGGCTTTACCACCGATACTCAGGGGAGACTTCCTGCTACATAGCCCTGGTACGGTAGCTCGGTCTCGAGTAATAGACGTGCTTCGAGTCCAGTCAACCAAGGAGACAGGTCACAATATTCCTGTTGGACAGAAGCGGAAAGAGCAATGCGATAGTCGCTATCTCAAGCTGTTTCGAATTCATCATCCCCTACCAATGTCATTGGGTAGTGGCATTACAACATGGTGGAGGCATGTTGGCTGCAGTTGTTTATCTCTGTTCCACCCACCGAGCAGGATTGCTTCCGGACCAATTAAAAGAAGACATTCCCTCAATCAAGACAGCATTCAGAGTGAGAAACGCTGGTAACCAAGATTCGATTATTCATATCCATCTTGCTGGGCAAGAAAATCTTTGAAGGGATCCGATATCCATTACCCCTGCTGCTTTGCCCCTCTGACATCATGATCCTCCGTAAGCCGATGCCAATACAACACGTCTTCTACCATGGTATCAAATCGTTGCAGCCTGAACACCTGGGATGGAAACGGCACATGGGAATCCATTACGACAAATTAACAGGGTACCGAACGTCTAGACGTTCGGTACACTACTTGACTAGCCACGAGCTGAGTTCGCGGTCTCTTGATGCTCAGCTTTTGTCTTCATGGGATGATTGACTCGATCATATTTTGGTTCATGAGTAGAAGAGCAGCATGGGTGTGGTTCCCATCTCAATAACCTCCCCACTCTTGCCCGGTGGGATGGTATCCTGTCCGCAAACGAAGAATATTGGTTGCCAGAGCGTACGCGTCCTAGCCGCAAAGTTGACCTCCTGGTTAACGGAACGCTTCCTTGGTCAATGCCATTGTGCGTACGCGTCCTCCTTGTCGAGAGGGAATCTTGTTCGAGAGTGAATCTTGTTCGAGAGTATAATATATCTTTTATGGTTCATTCGTGGTTTTCTGCGTTTGATGTGCTCATAATGTTCCATGGAATTCTGGTTGATCGACACATTATCCTGGAGTTCATGTTGGGTTGGAACAACACGGCGGACAAAACTTCGTGACCCAATAGTAAGTAAGCGGTTGTTATTGAGTTCTGTATGGGAGCTTTCTGGGTGTGGGAAAGGTTTGTAATATGGAGTTTGACCGTAAAATACTGACAAAATAGTTCTCTCAAACCACCAAATTCCCCATAAAGTAGTGATCAGTGACACGAAAATTGTTGGCGGACATTCGCCCTTGATACTCGACACGTTTTTGATGCGAGTTGATCATTACTGGATTGTTTTCTCACGTATACGTACGTACTCTTCCTAGTTTTGTCTCCGTCAGTATATAGCATACATAGAGTCTGTGGAGCGATTTCATTAATTAACAGTCAAAAGGTTATGGTGGATTGATGTAATCTCGAAATTGGCAGTAGCGACTGGTGGGATTGACTTCCGTCCGAGTGATTTATTAACAACCCGAGCCTCAAGTGACACGGAATGCGCATGCTCCGTCTCTTCGCACTACGAACACAAAAGCGACGACGACCTGGCGCCGCGAAGCACACACCTATCGAGGTACCTATAGTGCCTCTATAAACCTACATCACGCACATCTCCCCGCATTCGAACTTGCATGTAAGCATAACCTGCACCACGCACGAATTATCGCAATCTGCTTGACTACGCTGCCGCATACAACAAAACTTATGGCTCATGCCCACGAGGCTGGAATGCGGCAAGTTTCGTCTAAAACGATTACTATACCACAGAGCCTACGTACCTCTCTGTGACGCGCAATATTTCCTGGATACGAAGGCACAGGGCTGAGTCGGTGCCGCATACATATATATGGCCATGGCTTGCTCCCCACGAGCGCGTGGGGAAGAAATATATACTGATCATGTATGAGTAAAGAAAGCTTTTCCCCCACCCGGCGAAAAGAAGTAACTGTAGAGTACACAGCCGCAGGGTATCTATAAATTGCGCCCCTGTCTGACTGCATACGATCGCCACCAGCGCATGTTCGCGATCTCCTTCCTGGACATGTACATGTATCTTTCTGAGACCACACGCAGATAAGTACACACACGCAGCCACCGACTGCCTGCACGGATACCGCGCTTGAATATTATTTTCGCAGGATAGTGTGAAACATTGTGCTAATGTACGTGTGTCCTTCTCCATTTGAAGTTCTGAGTACAAACTTGCATCTATCTGGTGACAAATTTACGTGACAATCTGTCGGTTTATGCACGTATTGACTCAATCAGTGACAGCGGGATCCTGCACGTGAAATTCAAGAAAGCCTAAGCCGGGAAACTTCCCTTCTAGGTTTTACGAGAGGGCAGTGTCTGAGGCGTTCATTCAAGGGTTCACACTTGATTTATCTCGTATAGCACCGGAGACCCTTTGGAGTTCCGGCCAGACACGTATTTTTATACATAGCCGCTTCGGCTTTAATGACTTTCATTGCAGGTTCCTCGAATTTTAAACAAGAATCCAATCGATGTTGATATTGAGTTCTTCAGACTCATTGTTGGGTTCTGGGCGACTTGCACGTGTCAAGAGCTCGACAATCCAAACGTCATTTGTACCTCTGTGAGGAAATTTTTCGGTGGATAGCCGGGGCACTAGATCATCCTGGGGTCTCCTACAGACCGGACAAGGTAACGGCAGCCTACGTAACCCGCCGTTTACGGCGTCCCATTAGAATCTGTAACTAGCATGCGCAGTCTTCGTGGTGACAACTAAAAGCATATGGCAGAAACACATCTTGACGAAAGCATGGGTGCAGCAGAGCTAGAGTAACGTATCAGTTATAGGATTTTTAGCTCCAGGGTCAGAAAGATCGATTAGGATGGATCCGGATATTTTCATTTGCTAGATACGTCTCGAAACTCGATTTTAGACCCCACACGTTCGTTACAGTAGTGAACAAAAATGTTCCTGTATGGCAATGCATAACACCGATTTTTCAATATGGAGTTATCATTAATGATATTAATATATTTGGCCTATTACAGTTTGAGTTCGACGTAATGCTGGTGGCCGGTTATGCATGGTATCGTCGTCTGCAGCGAGCATGCAATGCAATCTCTACATACATACACGAATCAGCTCTAATGCGGGGACGAGAAATGGGGTGAGGCGTGATTACACGTTGTGAGACCTAGAATTGGACGACAAAGGCTCTGGGGTTGATTTAGAGTATCTCTAAGAGACATGCAGCGTCCTACCCAATCTGCAGAACGGATGAATTATCCATCGAGTAACACCCGGTATAGCTATAGTCGACTAGTCTGTATTGTGCTTCACATACTGATATAGAGAGTACCTACATGTTGCATTATCAATGCCTGGGGGACTGATGAAAATGGTGCGTGCACTTTAATCAGAGGCAGAGAGGCAGATTCCGAAGGCACAAGATCGAGATCGGTTGAATGCAATCAATCGGTCCGGGCGGATAGATAAACCTCATTCATAAGTTTCGTACTGTTTCAAGGCATACCAGCCCCGAATTTGACGAGTATCTATTTACTACCGGGATGCGTGGTTTGTTGAGAGCTGAAAGTCTGATGTTCTACAGATTAGTCGAAGTGCTTGTAGGTAGGGACAAGAATTATTGGAGAACCGGCATTCGAGCTGTAAGCAGGCGGTGACGGTGACGGCGACGGCGCACCAAACAAATGTGATACAGAGTATCGCTCTACAGTCCTTTCAAATTCTAGGTGTCGTGAGATACGTCGTATGATATATGGTGAGTAGTCTGCACGCGATAATAGTACAACTTACCGCTTCTGTCATTTCCGGCACAAAAGCCTAAAATATTCGCCGGGGCAACATATCAAGAGTACATGTGGAGTAATATTATGTCCGGTACCCTCCCCAGTTAGCCTCAAACGGGGGAATAATTCAACCCCGCAACGTACGTACAGCTCTCCGTTCTGCACTACCGGAAATCTGTGTGATCGGTTGATTGATGCCTCCAAGTCCCTCCAAGACCAGTAAAGAATTGGCAGAGTGCATTTCGGTTCTCTACTATATACTCATTACCAATAGTTTCTCAAAATGATGCACCGAAACATACGGAGAAGCGGAACTCCCACATATCATGAGCTCGAGTGGTACGCGTACACTGTTGACCAAGACATATTCAAGATCGCTTCATTAGGTTTAAGTAGGTACTCTACTAAATAGTCACTCTAGATCTTGGACCCTGAGGACAGTCCACGAGGAAGACCGAGTGTCCATCGACGAAACTCGGCTTCGGTTTGATTCCCGTCCAGTAGAAAGAGTTATCATCAATCGAGGGTGAGCGCTAGAAAACTAACAGTCGTCAGCCCAGTCTTCCTAATGCCGGTAACTTAAAAGCTCATCTCAGCTCCAACTAACCAACCAAGTAGAGTACAGTACATAGCAGTAACTGCCACGCTACTTAATGTAAGGGTCGGATTTGTGTCCCACAGGAGGTGACCATTGCGGTTTGCCTGGGAGGGAATTCGTGAGGTGCCTGATCAAGACACGCTGTGCCAACAGTTTTTTTCTGACTACCGAGCCGGCATCTAACTCGGGTAGGAAGCACCAAAGAAGGCGCAGCCCTCAAGTATTGCAAAGTGTTGTGTTGGAAGTCTTGAGTTTTCAATTTGCGGTGAGTGGTGAGTGGTGACTTCATCAGAATCCTCGATTCAGGGCTCGTCTCCTTCCGAGACAGCGCTAATGACTGACGGGCCGCGCGCTAAGTGTGCGCCGTGGCTCTGCAAAGCCTCTCGTAACGCGAAAAGGATGCGGGTTGGAAAAACGGGATATCTTGAAAAGTCAGACATGTCGACAGACAGCAGACAGGCAGACAGCAGAGAGCGGATTAGTACTTCTACAATTGTGTGGTATCTAACCAACCCCCGTCCTCGAAGATGCCTGCCTCTTACATGCGCCCCTTATGCATGAGTATGCTGGACAGAGACATCATATCAGACATCATCACACATGTAGAGTTCGTTTATACTCTGGAATTAATAGCAACGTCAATTATAATCAATTACTATCATCACCAGAGAAGGTAGCTAAGCTACAAGTTACTAGCTACCCGTTGGTGCCTAGCCTCACGCGCCCCACCCAAAATTTCCCCAAAAATCCCCGCCGATTCGCCAGCCCTGTGCGTCCAATCGCACTGCTTCTCACGCATCTCAATAATCCCAAGCGACCTGCAGATCTAGCATCAAAGCTTCCACTGCCACCAGAGCGTGCAAGCAGTGCACCGAGTCATCACAGCAACACATCATCCGCCCTTTCCTCTTCCGCTTGGGTCACTCTGTACTGCAATATGCTCCCTTAAAGCTACCCCTCGTCCCTGGCCCCAGCTCCACTCATGTCGCCAGTTAGTGAAGACTATTCCTCCTTTGTTCGCTCTGTCCTTCCATTCCTTCGCCGCCGTCGCCGAAAGAACGTTACTTCTCAGCTTCGCAATTCTACGTTGGACGTCATCGCGTTGTGGTAGTGTTGGTGGGGTGGCATCTCGACAACACACGCGACGACGATACGGTCAGAACAGGAGAATTGTTTCTTCGGAAGCAATCGGACTTCAGAAAGAGGGAGAGAGAGAGAGAGAGAGAGGGAGAGGGAGCCCGGCTCCAATAACCAAGACCAGCACACGACGCACACGACGCACACGGCGATCGTCATTTCCGGTTGGTCCAATTGCTGGTGTGTTTCTACTACGTACCTCTTTGTACCGCATACTGTGCTGCGTATCTGCTGTACGCAGAGACAGATGCTCTAGAAAGATAACACATTCTCACCTTTGTATTCAAAGCAGTATACATACGGCCCTGCGTCAGATCTACGTGAGCAAACGAACGAACGAACGAGTAATTCGAAGGGCAAACAAACATTCTAATGTCTATCGGTCAAATGGCCGACTCGACTACGCCTTCACATCGATCCGCAATATTCACTGTCCCACCCAAATATCCGTTGTCTTATACCGACTATCTTGAAACAACAGCTCGTTCCCAGTCGCCTTCACTTCCAGCTCCCCAACCATTGTATTCATCGTCTGCACCCGTTCAATCGATATCACCCGCTCCCACTGCGAATGAGTCACCTACTATACGCCACAAGACTTCACAAACTTGGCATTATGGCGGTCAAACAGGATCATCTCCTCGATTACGACCTTCGCCATCTCCAAGGAGCCTGACAGCTCGACATGTTCCCTCTCCAGTTCAACCAATGTCACTTCCTGCTTCCACAAGCAATAACGCCATGAGTGACTCGGGGAAGCAGCAAAGCTTGATGCGAAGGGTATCTCAGAAGGCAGCCAACAAACTGAGACGACGAACTTCATCGGCCTCCTATGATCCCGAAGAACGGCCTGGGCCAGTGTTCGTGCGACATCGAAGCGGAAGTGCAACTGGAGAAGGTCGACTGGGTATACAGCGTCACGATTCATTTGACGATGACGATGAATCGGCTGTGATCATAGACC
The DNA here is from genome assembly GCA_014904905.1 of Wilcoxina mikolae CBS 423.85. NCBI lineage: Eukaryota > Fungi > Ascomycota > Pezizomycetes > Pezizales > Pyronemataceae > Wilcoxina > Wilcoxina mikolae. The sequence continues at coordinate 785,337 of MU122107.1, forward strand.
AAGTGGATGGTCCTTCAGACCCGAATGGAGTTTCCAGCGATAAAATCAAAACTGTACCACTACCCGGACATCGGCAGATTGATCCAAGTGTCGGCGTCATTGTACCTGAGCAGTTACAGATAGGGACGGCAATGACAAGGATTACTCGGAAAAAGAAGGTAAAACGGATATTTAAGCTCGATGTCAACAAAGCGCGCGTCTCATGGGATCCCACGAAACAGACGTCTCGTTTTTATGTCGACGACATGAAGGACATACGTACGGGTGCCAATGCTCGAAATTATCGAGAAGAGCTGCAGGTATCTTCGGCTGAGGAGGACCGTTGGATCACCATTATCTACATTGATTCCGAGGGTGGGAAGTTGAAGCTCCTGCACGTGATTGCACCGTCTGCCGAATTGTTTAAAGTTTGGACGTCGACCCTCGAGGCTATCCACAGGTACCGAACGGAGATGATGGCCGGCTTGGCCATGCAAGGGGAGAAATTTGTGGAAGCCCATTGGAAGAGGTATATGGCGAACCTACAAGCGTCAACCTCCCAACCTGTCAAGACTGACCGGGTATCCTTTGAAGACGTTGAGCGTCTTTGTCGCAGTATCCATGTGAACTGTTCCCGGAAATTTTTAAAAGAAAAGTTCAAACGCGCAGATCGAGACAACTCGGGATATCTCAATTTTCAGGAATTTGAGCGATTTGTCAAGCTGTTGAAGGAGAGGGATGAGATCAAGGAAATGTGGGAAGAGTATGTTGTGAATCCGGGTGTGGGGATGTATAGAAATGAATTCCGGGCTTTCTTGAGGGAAGTCCAAATGGTGGATGTCGACGCAGACAGCGCTCAAGTGGACAAGGTTTTCCGAAAATTCTGTCGGCAACCATCAAAAATGAATCAAACTGAGAACGCGTCTCGGTCGCACGTCGATGACATAAACGAGATGCGAATGAATAGAGAGGCATTCGCGGCATTTCTTCTCTCGTCTTCCTACAATCCTCCACTACTTTCAGCAACAACAGCTCAGTGCCTTGATCGTCCCTTGAACGAGTATTATTGTTCTAGTTCGCACAATACTTACCTCATGGGCCGACAGGTTCGCGGAGAGTCGTCAGTTGAAGCCTACATCAAAGTGTTGCAACGAGGCTGCCGATGTGTGGAGATTGATTGCTGGGATGGCGACGACGGACGCCCTGTTGTCACTCACGGACACACTGGAACAAGCGAATGTTTATTTTCCGACGTTATCTCCGCCATTGGAAAGTATGCTTTTATATCTTCGCCCTATCCGGTTATTCTGTCCCTAGAAGTTCACTGTAGCCTGGAACAACAAGTCAAAATGGCTGAACACCTCGTCAACATATTGGGTGACAGTCTTGTCCGCGAGCCGTTCATGTCCAATTCCCTTATCCTGCCGAGTCCTCAGGAATTGAAGCATCGCATTCTGGTCAAGGTCAAAGGCAGTCAGCAGCAGGAGTTCAAAAATGACCTCGACCTTATGGATAGAAAGATGGGTAATGCACCTTCTCGGGGTTTCCTTCGATCCAACACCTCCAGTAGTAGCAACACTACGAGCGAATCCGATGATCTTAGCAGTATTGCTGGGGAGAATAAAAAGAAGCCACCCAAAGTTGCTACAAAGATTGCTCACGAGCTCGGTCAGCTGGGAGTCTACTGTCGAGGAGAGAAGTTCCGCAACTTTGCGCTTCCAGGTAAACTCCCTCACACAAAATATTACGTTGCACCGATGCTAATTCCCCTCAACAGAGAGCAAAACGTTCAATCATGTCTTTTCTTTCCAGGAAAAGTCGTTTCTGAAGTTTTGCAAGGACCCGGAAAAGAAAAGTCAGCTGGAGAAGCACAACGTTCGATATCTTATGCGTGTCTATCCATCTGGTTTCCGCGTCAACTCGTCAAACTTTGACCCCTTAGGATTCTGGCGAAGAGGTGTTCAAATGGTCGCTCTCAACTGGCAGACTTACGATCTCGGCGTACAATTGAACGAAGCCATGTTTGCCTCTGCTGATGACAGGAGCGGGTATGTCCTTAAACCGAAGATTTTACGAGGCCGAAATCTCGATTTTCCTGGTGATTCAGCAGATGCAAAGGTAAAGAAGGACAAAAAGCAAGTGACTTTTTCCATTGAAGTTATTTCAGCGCAACAGCTTCCGCGTCCTAAAGATCACAGATCAGAGGATAGCATTGATCCATTCGTCGAGGTTGAAGTATTTTCGGCAGATGACAAAGCTAAAGGTACATCTACCGGTGAGGGCGGTATTGATCTCAGTGGTTCAAAAGGTGTCAGTGGACTGGGAGCACCGCAGAAGAGACGGACAAAAGTCGTTCGTGATGACGGCTTCCACCCTCTTTTCAAAGAAAAGATGAAGTTCAGCCTCGTCACCAAGTTTGAGGAACTCGTGTTTGTTCGCTTTTCTGTGTACGATGCACAGGGAGGCGACGACAAATCACTCATTGCCACCTACACTGCCAAATTGATCTCTCTGCAGCAAGGTAAGCACTGAATATTATCTAATGGTTCTGGTGTGAAGCTAATTATATGCCGCAGGATATCGACATCTCCCACTTTATGATGTTCAGGGCGAACAATATCTATTCTCAACTCTCTTCGTCAAAGTCAAGGTTGACCCGATGACACTTATTGATCGCGAATTGCCGCAACGAGGTTCCACAACAATAGAAAGCCTCAAAACCTCAGCGAAATCAGTCTTGAGCAGAGGATTCTCAGGAGATCGACGCTCAGTACGCAGAAAGGGCGATAAGGACAAATCTAAAGAGTCCGAGGCCAGCCAAGACGAAAGGCAGCTCCACGACAGCAAGAGACTCCCCGTTTCTCCGCCTACCCCAGAAAGCGCCAGTTAGCTCGGCAATCTTTATATATTCAAACTGAGGGGTGTGGTACTTCCGAATCTACAGTGACGCAATGGTTCTGGCGTTGGTGTTGGTGGTGATTGTATCTGTATAGCTCGCGGGCGACGCTTTTAATCCTTTGGTTTTGTGGGACTTTCCTTTCGATTTCTTTGCGGACATTCTTCTGGCGTTTCTTCATTGCATTATTACCTAATTCGTTGTGGAGTTTGTTCATATACTGTTTTTATAAAAGGGAATGGCGTTGTGTCTTTTTCTTTTTTTTTTCGTGTTCCCGATTCACCACTTAAGTATTTTTTACTCGTGATGGAGAGGGGAACTAGGAGCTTCTGTTATTATTATGATGTTTTTTTCGGGTGTTTGAGTTTGGAGGTTCTTTACGCCACTTCGTGTGCCCGAACGGGGTCGGTATTGTGTCATCTCTGCTCTCCTTCACTCTGTAATGTAGATGTGGGTGGAGGAGATCGGGAATGTTCACGCTGGGTATCCCCGCTTCTTGATCCGGTGCAAATGGGTGACTATTTGGTGTTTGCAATGATAGTGCGTGACCCCGAGGGAAACTATCCCCATCATCTACTGCTGGGTTGCTTTCATGCATACGTGGAGTGACACCGGGCCTTTTGTAAGTGATACCTAGTGAAGTTCCATAGAGGTGGTGACGCTGCTTAAGTACAAGCATTGTGGATTTACGAGAAGAGGGCAATTATGAAATTGTGTAGACAAGATTCATTTACAGGATCAACACCATCTACCACAAAAACCCTCCAGAAACTCGACAGAATGAATGATAGGTATCCATGCCCAGGAAACCGTGGAACCACCACATTGATCCACACAACATTTCCTCCTTCTGAATCTTTCTCTCTGAGCCAGGTGTACAGCCCACAGATGATAAAACATCCGGCGAAGCAACAGACGAAGTGAACGAATCTATTGGCGAGAGGGCGTATCCACTCTAGCAGAGCGTTTATGAATTGCCAATTCGCGAGATGGAACCCCCAGATGTATAGGAGGAAGCCACTGCTGATCGAGTCAGTAACGGTTAATATTAATTATTGAGTAACCGTTTGTGGACAAGAATCCAGGTGCCTGGCCTCTCCAGTAAGAGGCAGGAAACCACCTCCAGAGTCGGTCCACAGAACCCGTTATGCCAGCACCAACATTTGGTTCAGAAACGACTGCAACGAGCTGGCAAAACCGACAGGCGTGAGCCCTAATTCAGAATTGTAGGCTTCGAAGAATCGGCTCGCGGTAAGCAATTCGACAAGCTTCGAGACACTGAGCTCCATAATGTCGTGAGGGAAGGTTCGGGGGCAAAGCCGGATGCGGTATCGGAAGCTAGCAATGTCACCCTATCCTACAAAGGGATAGAGGAGGACATGATGAACCGACGACGTTGTGGTGGGTGGCAGTTGGAGCTTCAAGTGTGGTAGGGTTAATAAGTTAAGTTGGTCATGCCAAGTGTTGTCAACCAACCCTTAAGAGGCAAAGTGTGGGAATTTCAAGGTGTCCAAAAACTGAAGGTGAATGACTTCTGGTCGAGTATTTGCACGCGGTCAATCCGTCCCTGCCTCTCAATTTCTAAGCTTACTACATACAATAGAAACATCCGATCCCTTTGCTAGCTAACCGAGGGATGTCATGACAACCGCAGGTCCCACAGCCATAGCGCCGGCACAGGACGAGATATTCTGGGACTCCATGACATTTGAGTACTCGTGGACGGTTTTTTCGGCCAAAAGCATCTGACTGAAAACATACCACCGGACCCCTCATTTCCTCTAGGGCTTCGAGGGATTGGACATTAAGCTGCCAGAGCAGGAGAGATGGTTAGTGAGTAGATGCTCAGACTCTATGTGATTGTACGTATGTACAAAATGTATAGATGAGATATCCCCGAGACTACCACCAGGACTTTTCTCCAAGTCCCAGGGCCGCGAGATTTAACCCGCAGCGGTACGAGATGTCCTTTCGTCTGCAGTGGAAGTATCGGGGAAAAAGTGTATTTAAATGCCATGGCCGCAAGCGGCCGAATGCAAAATGATTACAAACAATGTCCTTTACCAGTCGCCGGAAAGTGGGTTCTACCACATTGTCGCCACCGATGATTGTCCCTTTTCCGAACAATAACCAAGTGTAGATACATACAATGACCCTTTCCTCCCAATATCGTTCTAAAAACATTTAAAAATCTACCCTTTTCCTCCACTTTCTGGCGGCTGGTAGAGCGAGGTCTTCTGAAATCCCGTCTCGTGTTGTCCCGTGCTGAACACTACGTAAGGTAATAGTACCAGTGGATTTTAGGGCCGCATTTAGTATCTAATACTCCCCGGAGCGATGGACACTCACAATTGACTCGTGCAAAGTGATTGTCCAAATTGACTGACCGGAGTCACAGCGGATGTCCTTCGAAAATAGACGAGCCATAGTACATGATTGAAAACCACGCAAATGGAGGACCGCTGACTGGGGTGAATAGCGGCGGCTATCGACAGGTTTCCGCGGCTAAATATTCATTGGGTAGTCTACATATCAATTCAAATTTTGTCTTGCTTTGAGCGGATATAATGGATGCCAGTCGACGTCGCAGAATTGTAAAGTAGTGAAACTAGTGTAAAATGGTTGACTGCATGCATGATATGAACGGAAAGTGGTTGATATCTACTTCGCAAACCTGAAGATTGAACATCTCTAAGTCGTGCAGGAAAAGGATTGGTTTGTATGGAGGAAAGTGGGTATCCTATACAACCCTTTTCCAAAATATTTACAAATCTACCCTTTTCTTCCACTTTCCTGCAGCTGGTTGAGGCATAGAGCCCCGCCGTAACTGCGTAGACACTTCACAGAAGAATAAAAAACCAAACTCTGGAAGTAGGTGCTTGTTTTCACCAAACACCACCTCCGCGAAATTGGTAGGCTGTTCAATTTCTTCCCCCTCTCCGTGCGCTCGACGTCTATGAGACCGTGTCAACGAACCCTTCCATCCCACGTGCACGGCATTATGACCGCGGTTCGGCAAAATCGAGTTTCTTGCTTCCGCGGTATGGAGAAAGCGATGCTCCGGGGGTTTGGCTTTGGGTGCGAGTTGGCCGGGATCTATCTAGTCACGGACAAAAGATGCCTACAGCAGCTTGCACGTATTACGTTGCCTGGGCTTGAACATGGGAGCCCTGCGTGTAGGATATATCTCGATGTATCCTCACGGCGTTGAAAACTACTGGGAGTGGGGGCCATTTGTTTATCGGATATGTCATCTGGAAGTCTGGACAGAGGATGAGATAAGGCTAGGCCGTGTTTCATGGTGGGCAAGCGGTGCTCGGGTACGGGGATTCCAATGGTATACGTAGTATTCAGTGAATCGCGCGCACATATTGATTTCCAGGTGCAAGCCCCCGCTATGTAGGTTGTCCTTATTGGTATCCACGAACGGTAACGGTATATGTTGATGACGCTGTATCTACCTCGGTAGACTATCAGACTGGGGTTGTACCGGGTAGGGCGTCTAAGCATCGCTACTCAACTAGATCTATCGGATTTAAGATTGTGCTTTACAACTGCCTAACTTCCGTGAAAGATCCCTTCCACTCCGTTAATGCCAATCACGAATGATGACTCGTCTCATATATGCACTATATGCATTCCAGTGCCAACCAATATGCACACTTCACCGGCATCAAAGAGTACATTGCGCCGGACCCCCTCCGAAGAACGTGCGTCGGAGCCGCAATAATAACTTTGTCTCATTTTCTGCAATGCATTGGAAAATCCAGTTCGAGTTCGGCAGAGATACGAGCGAAATCGTTCGCTCGGCCTCGCCTGTACTCGTACTCGTCTATCTAAATTGAATCAGCTTTACGCGGGCTTTTTGGGAACGTAGATACAACAGGAGTACAGAAAAACCATCACTATCTTAGCCATGTCTGATCCTCATCTATTCGCGACCAAAGAATACGTAACAAGGCTAAGTGTGCCAGCAACACGTCTCATTCTCATGTATCATACTATGAGTATGGAATGGGTGGTGGTTCGACGTTGTTAAGCTGTACCAACCCGCTGGATTCCGCATCCCCCGCAAGGCTCACCTACAATAATACCTATGTATGGTTCCTTTGTTTTATATATACCTCGCACTTTATCAACATGGCCTCCCTCCAGCTCCCATGTGCCGCTGTGCCCTATCACATGGCCTCACTCGCACGAGTTATATTGGCCTGTGCAGAAGTTGGCGACGGACCAATCATTCGGCAAGAACGCCAACCCGTAACCCCAAACCTGCATTGCAACTGCGGCCCATCGGACACCTCTCCATCAAACCGTGGCCACACACAGCCGTGAGCAATAAAAAAGGAATACATAAAAAAATTAACGGCGCAAGGATGCTTCAGGCAGTCCGAGGCAGAAACCGCACCCCACTATAATCGCGGAACTAGAGGTGCAGTGGGACATAAGACTCCCCCGTACGTCCATTTATACTCAGCATCATGACGGCGGCATATCTATTGATTGGATAGATATCGGTTTGCATGGGAGATCGGTGGGTTTCATAGAAAAAAGGTGGGGAAGGATAAATAACAAATGACGACGCCGACAAGGCGGAGCTGATGAGGCAAAAAAGCAAAAGAATCACTATACCTGCGCTCTTCTTCCTAGGTAGTTCATTATATCCATGATCCACCAGCAACTGCGAATGAATATGAGTCAAAAAACTAACAAGTTTACTGTATCGCGCGGGCATGTACAGCGGCGCGCGCGAGTGAAGGGGTATCGATTAGAGTACCCAAGGCAAGGTAACAAGTTGGCATATCTCTCGGACTTCCACGACTTTTTTTCATTCCCGCCCGCCCCATAGCCAACATATCTGCACCTACTGGGCCGGGGAGGGGTATATATAGCGTTACGACGTCAAGTTACCTTTTGGATTCCCATTATCCGTCTGGATCCGTACATATACTGTGCATGATGCAGGCATTATTTCGACATGGCCTACTTTAGTTGCCTCCGGGAATCGCCAACAAGCCACCGCTACGACGAACAATATGTAGTGGTGGCTTATGAAATGTTGTCTTCCCCTTCCCTGCTTGAACGAGGTGTGGTTTCAAATTTAACCTGGGCTGCATGCTCGCCCACAATATATCCAAAGTCCCCTCCCGCCCCCCACAAGTTCGGGTAACAGAAAATCTTAAGACCGTAATGAATACCCACTTCCCCGTCGGGAGTTGCTCCTCACAATAGCAAGAAGAAAAACGTTCGTTGGTGGACAATGATAGGCCACAATAACAAGTGGGCGCTCGGCTGAAATTCTTTCGCACACTAGCAGCCAGCCGCCGCGCCCAGTCGACAACGAAATACGCCCCATGTAAGGGGAACGTGAGAGGGAAGATACCGCCGGTCGGGTCATTCGCTAGGATGAAATGGTTGTTGAGAAAGACAAAGATGTGGGGTTTAGTGAGGGTTGTGGCGCACACCCATCTGCACAACTCCGTATCGATAACTGTTGCTAAAAGCAAAAAAAACAAAAAAAAAACACGTTCCACCAGTGACGTAGCGCAAGGTGAAGTGCTCCATGATAAAATAAAACCTTCCCTCTCCTCCCCTCGCGCACCAATTGCGAGTCCGAAATGCGCCGCAAGCCTGAATGGACGGCATGATATTCCTGAAAGGTCATTTGCTAGTCGGGTACAATGCGCTGCAGCAGCAGCTGCAAGATCCAGCCTTTCAAATCGACACCTGCGGTCCACCGCAGTCCAGAGCTGCCGATTAGCTGCTTGACATAGTACCGGCCTACTGCCCCCATCGCGGTTTTGCTTTCTTTAACACCTCATTAATGGATGAGCGGTCCATTGATTGAGGTCTTGTGTTGCTTGCGTCATGGATTCAGTCTAGGTCCTCTAGGCGAAAGCTAATCGACAGACATCATCTCACTAGGAACGCAGATAATTCCAGGTCCGTTATGAAGGCTAGAGTAAATGCTGGCCGCTGATCCCAGGTTCGATAGAGTAGATACGACCGTTAGCTGGGTTCGTTAAATCACCTCACAAGTATTCGGCCGTTCTGTGTCATGATACGGTTTTGCACTTCTCTTTCCTGTAGTGGTGTCACTCGTTCGGTGTCGTTACATGGGAGCCTTGTTCGGTGGGGCGGGCGGCTTCTGATGTCCGTCCACCTTTATGCAGGAGTGAGTGTGCACTGTGTGCACCGGTACTGACTTTCATATCCAGCCAGCCTAGTGGTGGTGCATAATTTCTTTGATATATGATTCGTGTGACATGTTTCGGGTTTTGGGCACTGCGTCCGGCGGTTCCAAACAATTGCTCAATAACAATAACATCGTCGTAAACGGGAACACTCGCTTGGATAGTTATGTGATCGGAATCAGGCTCCCGCTGCCCGTTTTGCTTTGGCTTGTAGTTTCGAATCATAATTAATTTGTCAGGGTTGCGCCGCCTTACTACATACTCATTCAACAAACAGCGGAGGGTATCGAGTATCACGAACGGAATGAGAGACTCCACCACTGACAGGCAACATGGATAGGTGCTTAGCTGGCTGGTAAAGTTCGGTTCGTCCAATCTTAAATCGTTGTCTGTACTTTACTTCTCCCCGATCTGACACCATCCTTTTCCCTCGCTGTAGCCCCGTTTGTTGTCATACCTGTCATATCAATATCAATTTGATGAGAAGTTGCTAGCCAGTCGTTTTCTGGTCATACAGGATATTTCCGTCGGTCACGATAATGATGTGTCTTCGCACACCCCAGCTGGTATTTCGTAGCTTCATCCGGTGACTGGATGCGTTTGAGAGACAAACTCGAGGGCTGATCTTTGGTGGCGGCCGCGTATGTATGAGGTCCAGAGCGTCCGTTATCCATGCATCTGCACCTTCGTTGGTGCACGAGTCAAACCCCAACATCCTCATCCCGACGAGAGAAGCTAGGTGGTACATATTTCTGTATACCGGCAGGTACCGTCTTCCTCGGATATGTAAATACCCTTTCTGGCAATATCTACAACAAGTGCGCGGACCACATCTCTATTGTGTTTTTCTTAGAGGACACTACCAACAAGAGTTGTGACCTGTGTCCCGCAGTCTGAAGGACGATTGAGTAAAGGCCAAGCAATAACTAATGGACCCATTCAAAAAGATCAAAATGTTTCCCCCCTTTCGCCCCATTCAACCCCCACAATCCTAATGATGTCTTGATAGATGGTGTTAACGGCTAGGTGGGATTTTGCTTGTTTTTAAATGTTGTGTAAAGCACTTCGCGATCATGTTCTAAAATGGTTGGTTGTCATGCAAAGTTATTCGCACAAGCCCCCCTACATGTGTCTTTTTCCCTTAGGCGGGAGTCTCTCCGTTTCCCATGCAGACGAAGTCGTAAAATTCTCCTCAACACTAACCTCTCCCTTAGGCTCGTACCCAAAAAACCTGTACCAGAATCATCAGCGTTTACAATTTCGGTGTTACCCCTCTCCAGCTCACTGGCCAAACCATCACGTTCCCCACTCAAACAAGATAGCTTCCTCCTCATCGTGGACAACGCCAAGGGTCCAGTCCTTTCGCATCTATTCGCATTGAAGATATGCAAAGGTAGTTGGCTAACCCCATTCCATTGCATTGACCTCTGCTACATTGGGTCCGAGAGCGCGGGCGGCGGCGTGGCACATAGAATCTCAAATTCGTCCAGCATCGTCGCGTCGCGAAACTGCCCAGGTTGAGCAAGACGGCGAAGTGTATCGGGCCCCCCGAGTCCGTTTGCGAGGCGTCTTCCGCGTCGCCAGTGAGAAAACCTTTAACAAGCCAAGTTAGTGGGTATTTTGGTTTCCTGTGTAAGCCAGATAGACGGAAAACCTCAGGGCACCTAGACTGTGCAGTACAGTGGATCTCGACCGGATGATTCCTAACTAGCTCCTCGACGTTGGCCTCGCGGTGGCAGATGGCCGGCCATTTCGAGCAGCTAAGGGGATGGAGACGTCAATGGGTCAACTGCGGCTCCTGAGAGGATTCCTAAGTTCGCTGAGAAAAACCCTTTATCGGTGTTGTGTGAGGAATGAAGCGGGATTATGTTGCCCCGAAGAAGTATGGTTACATGCAAGGTTTTTCAAATAAGCTTTTGCTCTGAGACCTTGGATGACACAGCTCTGTGTATTTTGCAACACAATGTCCAGCATTTCTTGTGTTGTATATTCCAATGCCTCGTACAGATTCTATTTCGAGAAGTGACGAACAATCATCAAGCCTCTCTGGATTTTCAATCCGTCTCTACAAGTTTCTGTTATGTCAGTGCAAAGTGGAAATTTCTGGAAAACATTAAAAAGACCCAAATTAGTTACCGACCGAAGTACCTGAAAATGGGTCAAAACTGTCAACAGACCATTAAGCGGAACACTTAGCTAGCACCACACTTGCATGCAGAGTCCTTGATATCGATGACCAAGATTCAGGCCGTCGGATCCGGACGCACGCGTCGGATCGAAACCTCACATCACACCGTATCCACAGGTAGGACGAGCCTGACGAACAGCAGAAACGTTCACGGGCGGTTGCGGGGGCGGCCAACGACAGACAAGACAGACAGACGCCTACGATATGTGAACCCTTGCTGCACAGCGATCTGCAATGCACGTTATGTTGCCTCCTACCCAACCTTGTTTCTGGAGGGGCAGGCGACCTTTTGTCTGTTTCGTGGCTTCGGTTACTCCTTCCGATAAAGATAAGGCCCAACCTCGTGCGTCTCGATGCTTGAACGACGTTGTATCACGTGATAAAATATGTGACCAAAAATGTTGTGACCTGTTTGGGACTCAACTGGTAAGCTGGAACGAGACATTTCGATACCTGCGCTTATCGGCTGGTCTTCCGGCGCCCCGACCAGCCGGCCCTGCAAGCCAGGTCCTTTTGATTCAATGTAGTCCCGGAGCTCCTACGCAATCCCAGCCGAATTTCGAGACCCGATCACTGCGGTAAATTCATCCAGACAATAGAGACTGTGGGCCCCTAGTAAATCCAAAACTCACGTTAGAGAATTCTCACCGATTTAGCCAATTATCAGTGTGACGGACTCTAGATTTACCAACAGCCGTGCGGTAAAGAATGAGAATTCTCACATTAATTTGCCGGGGCAATGCACTCTCTGACGTATTGAGCGGTCCTATCTGGTGTGGCCCGTGGAGATGGTCGGATCGGCCAATGGTCGATGTGCCATAAGACGGAAACTCGACGCCCGACTCTCGGGGCCGCCGCATACGAAAATGGAGATAGCACAACCCCCATGCATCTGTGGCGTGTTCTCACCTGTGTGAACTCGCCTGCCTCGGGCAACTAGGGATATGCCGATTTGGCCCCCGACTTTAGGGGTGCCGTTTCACCAACTCATTACGGTGGTTACCGAAATGAATTTTTGTGATATCCGTAGAGGTATACCGATTCCGTAGGCTAGCTTCGAATTCCGATGCGGACCGGATACCGCTACATCGATTTGATACCTGAAGAATTGAAAATTCAGATCTCCAAAACGATTCCCGAACTGTGGAACCCCAACGAAGACGGAATACAACTAGGGGTACTGACCTTCTCTAAAATGTGGTTTGCCTGCCAACGTTGCAACATGCAACATGAGCCTTCTGCCTTCTGCTTATCCGAACCTATTGTCATAGCTAAAGTACTGGTAGTGAAACTCGCCAAACCGTTCGAATGAACCTGAAAAGAGCAAGAGTTTGGGCTTTTTACTTTCTTCGTGCAGCATATTTGGTCTGCTATGTAGTGGTAGCTAAGTTGAAACGTCAAGGCGGGAGATCACCAGGATTAACCAGGATAGCTAAAATGCCAAGACCAAACGTTGAAACGGCAACTTTCTGCCTTCAGGTTCGACGTCTCACAACTACTGCCTTCGAGGATTCCTCCGTAACTCCTCACCACTGTGATAGTAAGAGCAATGTCAGAAATGATAACGTCCCGGAATCGGAGAATCACAACAACTTTCTCACCTCTGTGGGTGCAGCTTCATTCCTACGATGATGAGGATTGCCAATTGCGCCTATCACTGACCTCACTCTGGCGCCTGACAAAAGCGAATCTATAATCGCACGCACTCCGCCACGAACACTGCTTCTAGATGAACAACGACCAGGTCTACATCACCAAACTTGACGCGGGATAGCAGATCCCGTAGTCCTTGTGGTAGGGGAACCCTACAGGCTCTGTTCTGCGTGGTAAAGGAACCTCTGAGGATCAAAGATCCATGCAGGATATAGAGATTCCCTTGAAAGGCCCAACCTGGAGTCAACGCGGTGGGGGAAAGGGATCAATTCTCGCAGTGCAGCTCTTCTTCAGGCTAAAGTTCCTATGAAACAGAGGTCGCTAGTGCTCAAAACAAGGCTTGCAGCACGAAAAGCAATAGGAATTATTGCCACTCGAGTTACGCCATCACGTACTTACTTATCCTTTTGGATGCTCTGGATACTTCTATCTCATGAGGACGCGTGACCAACCATCAAGGAAATTTCAGTGATGGTCTTGTGGCAACCGTTTCTACTTTTGGTGTGGACAAAACTATGTTCGTGACCCAATAGTAGGGCGTTGATATTGATATTGATCGGCAACACATCAAAATTTGTTGACTCTATCATTTGCCTTTGATGTTCAACACATTCTTCTTGATGTGGGGTGTTTCATTTACCGAATCGACACTGCTACGTATACTGCTTGGTCGCGAAGTTCGTCACCCGTCAGTTAGATAGTCATGCGCCTCCCGATCCGATGCAAGTAGGAATCTCCGGCGAGACGCGAATCTTTCTCATGAGAACATTTTCAATGGTGGAGTCCGGCGGCTAAGCACCAATGCCAAGATCGGTCACAGAAATCTGCGCAGCTGCCCAGAGGTTCTTGGCTACTCAGGTAGCTACTATGATATCAACACTTTCAACAGGACTAATGGCATGCAGATTGTGTGCATTCAAGGAGTTTATGGGTCATCGAGAAAAGAAGTTATGTATTTGCTGCAGAATCAAAGGACAAGGGTGTAAGTGCCGGTGTTACGCGGGGGGGGGTTATTATTATCGTTGCGGCTCGCTGACTCCATCACGATCCAGAATTTCTGCAGGTATGAAGTGCACACAAAAACTTGTCGGCTGGACAACAATGCGGTCGTGCCACTATTTTTTCATGCTGTATTGTGTTTGGCACATATCGTATCTTGGATCATCCTGCCGTGGCCAATATAAGTAGAATCTCTAGTGAGAAAGGTTGATCACCGAAAGCCTGGAATGACCACGGTCATCCTCCGCCTTCCGCGAACATCAAATCAAATCATATAACACTCACCGGAACAGAATGCGCATTCCGGAACATACTACTTATAAAGTAGGTATACAGGCGTTGAGTGATACATGCTTGTATTCCAACACATGTGGTTACATACCCTTTCGGGACGCATATTGCAGAATCTTTATGGACTACTATGCGCACAACTACCGTTGGTGGTGGTGATTCGTTTTCAAGCCGCGGCTACTCTGACGGACGAACGATTGCCATTTCCCTTCCCAGCATTCTGGCTGACTATCGCGCGCTCGGTATATCGGCAGTTTAGGTAGATGTCACAGCCAGTTCCTAATACGGATAGTTGATGCCGCAGGAGTGAGCACTTTCATTGGTCCAATTACCCACTCTGTCCCGGCTATTGAATACAGACAGCGTTTCTGGAACATGCGTCCGTGCTCTCGGTGACTGGAAATACCTATCAAATTTCGAGGGGCCTGCGTTACATACGAGGTAGAGTACAATACTTTGATTCAAAACGGGTATCGGGATGCTTGCTTGCTTTGCCCACCTACTGAGTACGGGGTCGGCGAGCACCGCGCGCGTTGTTTTGCGCTCTGTTAATTCTGCCCTCCGGCGAAGACGAACAATATTCTCTTCGTGCCTTCATGCAAGTACAAAAAGGAAAAAGAAAAGCAAGCAGGGAGCGACGGGGCTCGCCAGTGGGGCCCCGAGGAAAAGTTGCCTTCTGGATTCATACAGTTACACTTTTTTTCCAGTGGGGCGCCACCACAAAAACCACCAAATCATGCAACATCGTTCATCGTTCCGGGTTGCTTGTGAAACTTGGAACACAACACGCACTCGCCTATAACTGTAGGGAATCTGGCAATTCCCCAGCCGGATCCCTGCTCGCCTCCTCTTTTTTCCTTCCATGACGATTTGCTTTGCTTTTTTTTTGCCGCATGGCGCATGTGTCCGGGCTTCTTCGTGGACTTTCAGGCCTGCGCTGCAGCTGCAGGGATGATATCGGGCTCGAAGGGCTGTCGCTCCCATATCTGTGTTTGCGATGTTTTGCTTTTTTTCCCGCGTTCTCGCTAAGCCGGATGATGGCTTTTTTCGGTCATCCTTCCCGCCCCAAGATCATGACCGTTCGATAGTAGCCTTTCCGGTAATCATGGGTTTTATGTAGCTCTTTGGCGTGGCTTGGGCTGCCACTAGACGTCAGTCCAATTACGAGTACATATCATAGCCTTCATTTTCTGCTGTGCTCTGGCTGGGTTATCGAAGCATGATAATGATAGGTACGTCTTGGGTAGGTGGGTATGAATGGTTGGCTGACTGGCTGGCTGGCTAGCATCAACAATTTCAGCCGACCTACTCGACTTGTACAGTCTATTCATGAGGTGAGGAAATGCTGCTAATGACGATGCGCACGCAGGCAGTAGTCAACCTGACCAGTCATCGAAACGTAAAAGAAGAAACAAGACCAACCAACCAACCAACCAACATTCACACACGGACTCACCCATCAAAGCGAGCGCGGCGCGGGCGGGCAGACGAAACTCATGTCAGTCGAGTTGAGGAGAGGCCCGGATCGGAAGCGTCTCATCAAACTAAGACATCGATCCTGTCAACCACACCAACATGGGAATTCTAGCGTATCCAAGAAACTCTAGGAAACCAGCAACTCGAATCCATGGCCAATCCAATCAATCCAATCCAAGTCCGTAAGCGGATGATGATATTCTCACTTGTGTCTTAGTCACACCGGCTATGTATGTCTGCTGTCGCGTTGCACTGGCGCAAGCACGCTTGCTTGCATTTCTGTTCTGTTCTGCTTCTCTCTCCTTCTGCATGCGCTGCACCGTCGGCTCGGCCACATACGCACGCAGAAAAGCACGTACCCACTGCCTGGCTGAGTACCAACAGCCCCAGACCCCTACACCCACCACTACTACCCACCCCACCGAGCGCATCCCTGTTTAGACTATTTTTTCCCGAACGAACCCCATCAACTTCCACTATCGACTTTGATACTCTGCATCTCCATGGCTCCAACTCCACGCTCTGTCCGTCAATCACACTCCGCGCTTCCTGAATCGAGATCTCAGCTGCAAGGTGCTGTTTCCCACACCGAGGTCTCATCCCTCCCCTCCCCCCGCCCCCAGTTACATGTACCACATCCATACTTTCCGTCCTTTCTGGCCAGTTATAACGACGCGGCCCCTTCAAATTTCCGTACCGAATCCTGTCTTGTGGGATCGTCTCTTACTTTATGTGTATAAGCCCACCTAGTGCCGTTTCTGCCCAACCGCGGGTGGTGTCCATGCGTTACATTCATGCCGTTCTTCCTCCCCATGTGGCCAGATTTTAGATAGTACTTATCGGCCTGCTGCCCTTCCTGAGATTTATTTGTGAACCTCCTCCACCATCAACATTGCCAACCCCATCATCACCACCAACAATCATCCACAGTAACATCGTCAGGGCCCACATTATACCGAAGCTGCCTAGTACTCTTTCCAACCACTACACAGCTCAGTGCTGCTCTCCGTATGTGCAATGACAATATATATGCTCTGCAAACAAATATCTAACAGATTTTCTGTAGAAACATCATGAATTCCATGGCATACACCACATATGGTTTCGACCAGAGCTACGACCCAGAACGAAATACCTACGATGATCCAACAATATACCACCCCAATGCACCATTATTTACCCAGCAAGAACTCTGCGGATTCGAGCCGGCACAGTACACCCTCGCCCAGAGCAGTTATCCCATGATTGGAGGGGAGGATATGAGCATGGCAATGGGAGGTTGGGAACTGGAGGTTTCGACGATGAAGCCGATGATGGGATATAGTGATATGTCTTCACAATATTACGGCCACGAGCCAAACGGATACGACATGAACATGGGGTATCCTCAGCAAGGGGGAGAGGACTATTATTCTCCAATGGTTGGGGGATGTTATCAAGAAGAAATGGTTGCAGGAAGTTGTCAGGCGAGTCCTTTTGTGGACCAGACCCGGTTACCACCGCCATCATTCCAGACTTCTTCATTTCAACATCCTATATCGCCAGTTACTCCTTCAGGATCACCACTATTACCGCAGTATACGGCCAATCGCGGCCTGTTGGATGACAATACTCCATCAGCGTTTCTGCTCGTTCCGGTCCCCAGTAATGGTCAATATCAATACAACGCATATCCAGTACCCATGCCCCAGTTGCCCGTCAACGACAACTATCTTGGTCAGTTGGCGTACCAGGATAACCAGAGCGCTGCGTTCGAGTCACAACACCCTTCGCCATACACAATTCCATCTTTGACTGCATCTCCGTTGGCAAAGGAATCTCGGACTCCGGTGGAGGAGGAAGAGGAGGAGGACGATGAGGAAGATGAGGAAGAGGAAGAGGAAGATGACCGGTCGGTTATTCCCAACCATGGCAACAAGGAGCTTCGTGGAATGGGATTGTATGACGACACACCGGATTTGATCTACCCTGGGTGTTCCACACCTGCTAGCTACTCGCCGATCACACCCCACGATCAACTGCGACCGACGTTGGGTAAAGGGTTGGTTTTAGAGAGAAGCTTTGGGTTGCCGGAGAAGATGATGATCAAGGATGAAAAGACTGGCGAGATCATTGAGGGGAAGTTGAGGATCGACGATGAAGACGAGTCATCATGGGGCAGCAGTCCAACGCTCTACAATGACGATGAGGACATGTATTAAACACCACTACCACTATATGTTTTCCTTTTCTTCACTTCCCTTCTTTTTGGTACCTATTATATATTTACCTTCTTGGTACATAGCTTTGTTCCCGGTGTGGACTCTTGTATCTCTTGGCTATTCTCTCTTTCTCGATCACTTGTTAGGCTGGGGCGGTGTTTGTTGTTTTGTTTTGTTTGTTGTATTTCTATTGTACCTTACTTTGTTTGTTGTACTGGCATAGCGGCATGGGGTTTTTTGAATTATGAGACTGGGTCTGACTGTCGTTTTAGAAAGCATTGTCAGCTGGGAGGGGGGGGGCGGGGAGAGGTTTTTTGTATTTGTTATTTTGTTTTTTTTGTGTGCGGCTGTCGTGTGTTGTGTGTTTTTGATATAGCATGGCATCATCAATCGGGGTTACGGGTCTGCGAATTTTCGGTGGTTATTTTTTTTTTTGTTGTTTTGGAAAAGTTTCATACATATTACTACTTAAGTACTTAGTAGGGAGGGAGGGGAAGAGGGGGCTTTTGGGCTGATGAATTTTATCACAATCGGGCAGGCACATATTTTTGGCTCCTCTATGCAACATCAACATCGATCGAGTGATATCGGTTCAGGCTTAAGCTTTGATTACATTTCCTTACTAAATACTTAAGAATCCAACCCGTCCTGCTGAACAGAACGCCGCCGTTTCACGTGTGCCTTGCCCTGCCTCGCCTTATGTATATGTTCGGGCCGGCGTGGGGGGGAAGGGAGGAGAAGCAAATACCAGCCCTGGTGGACTTTTTTTTTTCATTCATATGTAACTTTTATCATGCATAAGTCGTGACTGGGGGGGGGGGGGTTGTAGCTCGGGTATCACGCAAAAAACGACATAAGCAAACGCCCCCTCGGTGAGGAGATGACAGTTTGTTGGAGAAGAAGCGGCAATATCACCGACGAATAGGCAAAAGCAAATGGGTTGGTAGTGTGGGGTGGGGTTTGTGTGAATCATGGGAAAAAAAGTTCAGGTAGCGCTTAGTATAGGGGGGCGAAGGGAGGGGGGCGAAGGGAGGGGGGCGGAATGCACAGT
Source organism: Wilcoxina mikolae CBS 423.85 (assembly GCA_014904905.1). NCBI lineage: Eukaryota > Fungi > Ascomycota > Pezizomycetes > Pezizales > Pyronemataceae > Wilcoxina > Wilcoxina mikolae. The sequence continues at coordinate 804,265 of MU122107.1, forward strand.
AGACGCGCGGGGAAAGATGTTGTAGGTTTTATCGATTGGTTCCCGATGGAATGAGGAGGGCGAGTCAGAGGTCGTGATTGGCGTTAATGGGGAAGGCGTCAGAAATCAGAATATAGATCTGACTGATGACGCTGTGCATATTCAAACTAACATATCAGACTGGGATCGCCGCTCACCCCTCTAAACACGGGTCATCCATCAATTGCAAGGAGCACTTCGTAATTCTGACAGCCTGCATTTGAGAATTCAATGTGTGCATCACCATTGGGATTCCCCCGCACCTGGAGCACAGCTCACCGTGAAGGTTGGTTTCTCGGAGAGTCAGACGATGCACAATTTTAAATCCTATAGATCTGACTGATGACACTGTATCTACCTCGGTACTTAAACTATAAGACTGGGGTTGTGCCTGGTAAGGCGTCCGCCACATATCACTGCTCGCTGTCTCAACATTCCATACGTGGTCGTCAATCAACATAACTATAGGAGCCTGCACCTAGGAGTCAATTTGTGTGTTTCACCGACTGCGGACTTGACGACTGTGGACTTGACGACTGTATGGTCATTTGGGTAGGTGGTGAAGATTCCCATACGGACCTCCTACAGGTGCATGATTAATGCTTCTACCGCATTAATCCATCACCCTCAACATATTGTGGTTGTCTTTGAGGGGGCATTGGACCCATGCTTCTTTTACGTATTTACCACCACGTCGATATCATTTCCATCTCGGCAGAACGGACTCCAATAGTCTTCTGCACGGCGACACGGGTGACCAGCGATGATCAACTATCATACTGGGTATAAGTTGAGCCGAGTAGCCGGGTTCTGGGGATGCATCGACAACCAATCTCATGACGTGGATCATGCAAGGACAAGTCTGTCCAGGCTGGAAGGTGTTATGGCCATGGTCACATGTTTACTTTCGACCTGCCTCCAACCCGTCGATTTAGATGCTGATGTGTCCTGGTTTTTGCGCCAGAGATTTTTCGGTGGCGATTAACGGCTGTTCGTGAACTTTTTTTTTCCTTGATAGCACGTGAAGTGTGCAGTCCGGTTTGTCCTCAATCGACCTGGACTAATCCATGCCAAGGTCGGTCGTATCTGGCCGCCCGGCCAATATGCAGAGTCGCCAGCGGCCGGTCTGGCTTGATGCGATCACTCATCCTCGTCGATGCCCTTGCCTTCGAGTATCTGTCGGAATGTTAGCGTTTTCCATGAGTCAGGGTTGCAATCGAAAGAGCTTACTCGGGATTCTACTCTAGTAATTGTTGGGGCGTGAATAGTTCATGTTATATGCAACAGATGTTGATGTCGTGCCAAGCTAGTCGTGGGGGCGACATGTAAATAAAATGTGGTCTGTGCACACGGAGTCACCAGGGGACCGAGCGGATCAAGGATTAACGATATTCATGTCTGAGGTTGTAAATAGGACTGGCGAGAGTGTCTACCAATGGATATACAACTATAGATATTCTCATACTCGAACTCTTCGAATCCCTTGGTTATGTAGTAACAAAAACCGCCGAGTATCTGCAAACTAGTCAAATGAGTTCTCGCAGATCTATAGCCTAGTTAAATAATGAAACTAAAGCACCATATGTTGTTTAGATGAGGGATAGGCGGATCCGGAAACCCTCCAGATTGGGTTGGGGATTTGAAGATACTCGTTGAGTAGAAGAAGTTCGTATTAAGGCTATCGTGATTTGTCTCTACTTTACTGTAAAATCTCGGCAGGAGGTACAGTACTAGCAAAAAAAAAAGCTTAATTTAAGATGATTGACTATGTTCCGCGTGAATGAGTTGGTGTCTACGGGTGCCACTTCCATTTCAGTCGTCCCGAAAGACGACGCGGTCAGAATCACCTTAATGTACATATAGACCGTCTTCTAATTCCGCCTTTGTGATTCGCGCAGTGAAACATGTGTCCAGAAGAACAAGGACAAAATTATTAGCGGTCTTAAGCAGATCAAGGATGTGTCTCGCATTGACTTTGTTTTTTGGTTCACTATTTTCTATGTTAGATATAAACTATTATAAAACGGAACCACAAAGATACTAGCCCACACCACCAAGCGGTATCGTGCCTAACAAAAGGTAGACTAACACAAAAGCCCATTGCAAAAAATTTACCTCTTTGGCCAGGGTGGTCAATGAAGGCCTTGATAAACATCTTGCGCAGTTGTTTGTGCACTAGAGGGGGGATTTTGTACTTCCCTTGGATATCATCCAAATTCGTGGCACGACCCTTCGTATTTTTGGTTGATGCGTTATGAAATTCAAACATATTGTGAATCTGTCGAGAGAATGGTAGAGTGAAAAGAAAGAGAGATGAGGAAGGTATATAACTAGATGAGTATTTCTGCAGCGTGTAGACGGCCGTGATGTACTTCTATGCATCGCTGTCTCTGAGGAAAACCCAAAGCTTCAAGCACACCGTCATGATCAACGCCGTCGAACCGATTTAAAACAATTTTGACCTCAAGATGTTTGATGCATATTCTGAGTGAACCATACGTAAGTAGAGCGCTTCTACTGACGCTGATGCTCTTCCCAGCGCTCCTTTTCCAATGGCAGTCCTTGCTCTGAGTTGATGATTGACAGAAGGGTTTCAGGAGTAGGATCCAAAATTTCCTCACAGCTCGGAGGTGGTACGTTCTCTTTTTGTGAGAGGTCATAGCGATTGCCGAGTTGTGTGAAAACTATCTATGGAAAGGCCCAACCGCGTGTTTCTTCGACTTTCTGATAGCTATCCTGCGCAATCTATTCCTTGTTTTTGCGTCAGCACAGTAAAATGGCAAGTGCTATATATCTCACCTTCCAGTTTTTCACCTCATCTTCCCTTGATTTCCGTATGACATTGTTTATCACACTTCTGAGGCTCCCGGGCCCCAGTTGTATATACAACGGTGGAGAATTAAACATGGTCTTCAAGTCAATGCCAACATCATGGACCTTAACCTTGGTCTTGTTTTTAGCCAAAGAATAATTTCTCCATTTTCGTCGTCCTGTTCCCGCCATTCCGAAGGACGACACCGTCAGTTCTTCCAGTCCTGTATTTTACAGGTCGCCCTCTGTATAACAAAAGATTTTCCATGCAGGCCCCAAGAAACAGTGGGTCGACTTTGTTCTCCTTGTTGCGAACCTTTCGCTTGCCCGAGCATATCAATCACCCAACAGCTGACTTAACCTTGGTAATCCGTACTGCACCGGCGGTCCCTTGAAATTTAATAGCGCTCGGTACGAGACGAGATGTTTCAGTTCCGGTTTTCTGTTTTCCTAAGAGACGAGACATCCCGAGACGACCGGTGATTTTAGGTTGAAATACTGAATATGTTAAGCCCACTTGGGCTGTTGTAGGATGATGGTGTTAGAAAAAAGAGAGAGAGCGAGGGAGTTTGGTCGATGAGGTTGAGCTTTAGTTAGGGCAAGCAAGTAAGTCATGCAAACATAGGGTTGTGTTTCACCGCAAGAGAACCATACCCTAACATCTCCATCACGGGCCATAATAAGTAACGTCCGTTGTCCCTCGTTTACGCGCATCAATTCACAAAAAACTCTACTCGAGTGATCACCCATGATCCACATAACCACCACACATAACTCGGCAATAAGGGGCTTAACGGGTTCGATTCACGTCAAGATTCACGTCAATATTCAGTTTATTGGTGTCATAATCACTCCTGCTGTATCACTCATCAACACTTGCTGAACGATCATGATTATCCAATGGGCCTCCTGTGCACCGTATACTAATCCCATTCATGCCCTCCCACCAAAAAATCCCCACCGGCGCCATATGAACTGTAGATCTCTTCCCTTCTTTCTCTTCCCTTCATTAGTGCCATGATCACCACCTCTACTCTAGTCTCAAACCTTAATCCCCCGACCATACCCCCCCATCTCGATCTCTCCCCAAGACTATGGCAAAGCAGGTATCCCGTCCCTGGGACAAGAAAAGTCAGGTAACCGAGAAACCGCACTTTCAGCTTCCGTCCAACCACAATATTACCCATATAAAGCAAAGGGTATTTTCAGTGAACAAATTGTAGTTCCACCGCTGTCCTACAAACAACTAACTATTCCACAACCGTCCCTGGGTCAATTTTCATATGATACCACGGCAGTTTTCAACAAAGCCCGCGGAGCTCCCAGCAGCTGCATGTGGGGGCGGGCATACTAAGAGTTAACCAGGCCAAAAGCGGCCAGGTAGAGAAGGGTCATGACGCCTGGAGTTGTGGTGCAGTAGTAGTAGTGCAGTAGTAGTGCAAGTGATGGAGGGGTACCCTGAGGAATTAGTATCGTAGAAGAAGTTGTGATTTGACTGATGGTTGATGGCCGGAAACAGGAACCCGTTTACTACTAGGTACAATCAGTCCCCCAAGAAAGAATGCCCAGAATAAGCCACCCGGTATACAGGAACACAAAGCATCGTTTCCCGAATGAAAACATAACGAAAAAACAAATAGCCGCCCCGTTTCTATGGCAAAAGCACAGAAGTGAAGAAGGAAAAAGACCCGAAGACATCTACATCCGACTCTTTATTAACGTATCCGCCTGCTTCTCTTGACCTCCCCGCACATACCCCTCCCCTGGACTCGGCCACGTATAGTCCCTCCATTCCTCCCCGAACACGTCCACGACCTTTTGATATAAGAACTCTCTCTCGAGTGCACTGACAATATCCCTCCAAATCTTCATCAGCTCTTCAAGCTCATGCATATAGCTTGCTCCGATAACATTAATTCCCACTCTCGGGCGAGCAAAGCACACCTCCCTGAAAGTAGTGTCATTAGCCGCAGACGTCAACAGCGGCCTCACGTTAGTCCCGGCCAACGCCCCGTCTCTAACCCAGCCTTCGATCGAAAATCTCAGGGCCAATGTCTCGAGTCTCTCGCCCTTCTCTCCATATTTCTGCACCTCATTGGCAGCATCGACGCAGCGGTCCCGGAGGGCGTTGGGAGCAGGATGGAAATCCCCCATGTCACCCACAGGCACTCCCTGGGTGCGTAGTAGCCCCATTCCCAAGGGTGAACCGTTAAGCACGCATTCAACACCCGCATCAACAAGTCTATCCAACGCCTTTGAAAATAGAAGCGTGTTTTGTAGAGTATAGTTTGCGTAGCTCATCACTGCATCCAACGGTTCTCCAGTACGATCCTTAACTTGCTGCGCCAAAGATGCTAGCACGTCGGTGGGGTACCCAGAGATACCAACATATCTGATGAAACCCTGGTCTCTGAGCTCTCGGAGTGTCTGAACCGCCGAGAAAACCTCCCATGGTTCAACAAACTCAACGTCGTGGCAAAAGACTACATCGAGATACTCGGTTCCAAGCCGCTGCAGCGATTGTTCGACTGACTGCCTGATCCACGCTGGTGAGTAGTCAAATTTGTCGGCTGCTATACGCCCGCATTTGGATTGCAGGATGTAGTCGGATCTGGGAACGAGGGATTGAGATTGCAATGCATCACCCAGTAGAGTTTCTGCGGGTCCGTAGTAAGGAGATGTGTCGAAGGCTCTGATTCCCGAAGAGAGGGCATGGTTGATGATGGCGGTGGTGGCGAGAGAGTGTGGGTCGTGGTTGTACTGGTGGGTAAAGGTGGCTGTGCCTAGAACCAGCGGAGGTAGGACCTCATAGAGGGGTTTACGGGCGGTGGCAGTAGTAGTAGTAGTAGAACAAGCCATCTCCGGTGATTTCATATGCCTAGCAGCCAGATTTTCGGCAGTTTTATCCTTGCGTTGGTTTTCTTTATATAGCGTAATTCCAAGGCCGTGGAGCGGGGATCGCAATTGGCCGAAGGTGAAAATATATTTGAATGTGGCGAAGATAGTATGGATATGAGGGGGGAGAGAAGGAAGAGCAGACTGCGGACGAAGCACACGAGGCAGGAATCAATGTGGGGAGGATGAGGAAGCGGAGGTGGAGACGGCGAGGGTTGGGTAGTAGGAGAGCTAGAGCGAGGAGGCGAGTATAAGAATGTCATGGCCATGCTATGTCGTTAGTCTCGAATCAAACTGCCGTCTTCGGGGGGTCGACAGACACGAGAGAGGAGTGAGAGTAACAATCGGAGCACAGCGCCACGGGGCGGAGGGTTTGAGGCGCGAGGAAGACGTGGAGGTGGAGGAACCTGGGGATGGAGGGGGTGGAGGGGTGGAGAGGGCGGAGGGGGCGCTGGGGACGCTGGGGACGCTTGGGACGCTTGGGACGCTTTACCTGGGTAACCGGAGCAGGTGTTTCGTTCTCCAGGCCAATCGCTCGTGATGATGATGAGGTGATGATTGAACATTCGAGGTTGTTCGCAGCAAAAGTTCCAACGTCTGACGGGCTGCGACGCATTGCATGCTGCACAATTACTTACGTGACAGGGCAAACGCACAAACGGACTGCGACGACTCGACGACGTCTCACAAATTTTATTTTGCGCTGCGCTAACTTCCCTTGGGACTCAATTGACCCTTGTGCGACCAATTGACGTCATCACCCCTTCCCCACTTCCCCACTTCCCCAACGTCAAATCTCACAAGAATGCTTCGAAATACCAGAAAGTCGATTATGCTTTCGCATCAATTGGTCAATCCGAGCACATCCAACCGTCTGATCTGGGATCGCTGAGATCGCAAAACTCAGTATGCAACCGATGCATCGCGATATTGTATCCCTTACACCCATGCTTCGGAAGCTCTTATCCACACACATGCACATACATTGGCTGGGAATTGTCTTCTAGGCTGTGTCCATGAGCAAATCAATTCGTCTGCGGATAAACTCCGATTGGGCTGAAGATTAGCTCTGGCGAGTCGGAAGCAGTAGCACAGCTATGTATACTCAAGTATCTCCGGCCGACTGAATGAGCATGAAGGCATAATATTTAAGAAGAATTTTGTTATTTATTTCACCCATAGGGTCACAAGGTCGACGATTAATCCAAATATTCTCCCCCCACGGCGAATAGGCAGTCGGGCGGCATGCATACGAATTCATGCTGATCCAGCTAAAGATATCTGGGTATCATTATTAAACTCACATTCGCTCGTCCGTTTGCTCAATGCTCACTGTGTTGGAATTTGGAAAGTGACGGTAAAAAAAAGTACCTTACTGAAATGCAATGGAACGTCTCACAACAGGACATCAAGGCTCGCGGGGTAGCTATCTTTATGATACGGCTTGAAGAACCATCACAAGTCGGAGGGAAGGCTGAAGTGCACTTTTGCTGCTATCTCTTCATGCTTAGTACCCACCGGTATTTCATCGGAACGCCCTTCCACCGCTGGAGGGCCACGACAGCTGCACCCATCTTGGGGTAGATGATCCACGACTTTGTTATGGGCAATTGCACCCGGCGATTCGTGGCAACAAGAGCTGCTAACCGGGTTGCAGTATGTCTGAATCACGGCGGTAATAAGGTTCACGCTGTGCGTGGGGTCTCTGTAGTTCTCGCTAAAATCTTGTCTCGTGGCCAGAGATATGTAATTGGAATCAATGCTGTGAGCTTCCGAGCGGGCCACATGGATTGGGTGCCGAAAAGCCTTCTGGCTTTGCAACTGAACTGTTTTTTTCTTCTTCTTCTGCTCAATGCCGTGCGTTTCATGCGGCCAAAGCCGACGAAACAAACGTTTCCGTTTCGTTATCATACCGGTACTGCTGACGGGAAGCTTTGAAGAGTGTGGGGTGATGTAGGGTATCATACGAACATGGTGGGTGGGATCACTCGCTCGAGCATCCGGACTGGACTGTGTTAGGACACTCAGTTCTTACAGTCAACCCACCACAGCTCCACTTCTACTGCCGCGCCTGAAACAGAACACAGCAAACAAACACTGAATACACCTGACTGCATTCCTAAACTCCGTCATTGCGAATTGCACCGGCAACTGAACTCGGCCTCCGTTGTGTACCTTGTGTTGCGCACCGCTCTGTGCTTTCGTCTTCTCTATCCGCGGAAGTGCCTCACGTATCACCAAGGCTACTGCCTTGTTTACCTGCTATCCTGACAGCCGCATACTGGCCTGGAGAACGCGGTCCAAACTTCTGAAGTGAAGCTTTCCGCCATACTCAGTCTCCAGTCTGCTGTTATCTCCTCTCCGTCTCAGGTGAGCGGTCATGTCCTCCTCTCTCCTGCTCCTCCTCCTTCTTTACTGACTATAGCTGAGCCTTTGATACAGCTGGTAGTTGTGGAACGCCAATACCGAACCGCTAGCGTACCGGCGAGCCTTGTTTTGCCGTATTTGCAAGGCACCCAGGATCTTCAGATGGAGGTCGATCTTGGGCACTAGCTGGTGAGCACGCATACGGAGAATCAGGGACACAATATCTAGCCAGGGACCGATTTCTGGGTGCGGCACTCGCGCGGGTTGATTACAAGGCTTCACTTTGGCTACCCCATAGTTAACGAAATCGTGCCTTCTTCAATGGTGAAAACCCCTTACAAGTCACACAACATATCCAGGGCATGCCGACTGCCCTTTCCGTAGAACTGCTGGAAGGTTGCGTCAAATCCCACGGCTAGACCCGTCAACAAGACAGGTTCAAGCCGGTGCCACTGCCGGCGACGGCGACTACCACTTCGCTTGCAACTACGGCCGCGCATGCATGCTCTCTAACCGACAATGTTCTAATTGCGCCACATTTATTCTGAGTGTACATACGAGGAGCTATCAGAATGGCCTTGTTTATTTGCTGCAGGGGGGGTTTTCAGGTCTATTTTTCATATATATATATATGCTTTTTTTTGCTTGTTCAGCTAACCTGAGGTACATAGAGATTCGGACGTTTGTTTCTCGGTGAATACTACTCCAACGGGGTAAACATCTACATCAAGAAGTTGCAATTGCGCACAACCTCCTCGCCCAGTGCATGGTCTCAGATAGACATATACCCGTGAAAGCCCCCATGGACTAAATCATTGCACACAATATGGATTTCAAACCGTTAGATTTCGTTGATTTCAAATCTTGAACCCTATTAGCTAACTCCAACCTCACCCCCGGAGCCCGCCCCCATCCCCGTGCGGTTATGGTATACCGTACCCGCGTGTGGTGGCGACTCCATTGTGCTCAGCCTCCGTCGAGGTGGGAAACACTGATACTCGATCTATGACTATGTCGTTTCCTTTCCCCTGAAAGTTAGAAGTTGGGTTATTGCTTTGTTTCACTAGGACAGCCACTTGGACGGAACCGGAGGCTGTTGAACGTGTGGGGAACCTGTCTTTCCTTCCTTCCCGGGGGCTGGGAGAGGATGGAGCTGGTAGACGTGGAATGGTGACATGTTCAATAGTAGATACGAGATCTTAGAACAGTCTACACGGCCCTAAAAAGAAAAACAATACTGATCTCCACTGCCTATTCCTGCTCCTCCTCCTCCTCCTCCAGCTGGTAGACGTGGAATGGTGACATGTTCAATAGTAGATACGAGATCTTAGAACAGTCTACACGGCCCTAAAAAGAAAAACAATACTGATCTCCACTGCCTATTCCTGCTCCTCCTCCTCATTCAGTAGTATCACAAAACCTCGAGACTCCGAGCGAGACCAAGATGGCCTGCGTGCAGCAAATCTACCAAAAACAAAAGTCGTAATATAATATCTCCTTTTCAATTTGAACCCGATAAGTTGGCCCGCATTGTTCGAGTTCTCGAGGAACCACTACAGTTGCTGGAAGAAACCCCAAAGCCTTTCTTTTATTTTACTTGCTACCCTCGGAACATGCCCAGGCTTACCCGTAACCACTACCTCCACCACGAGTAGCTGTTCATGTAGCTAAAGGATGAGTTAAGGAGAAGGGCGGGGACAATGCTGTCCTGACCACGGAGCGGGGGATCCATAAACTTTGCATGGGCATCCCCGGATGCCTTATTTTGTCTTATCAATATACCCAAAAGTTCGGTTTTGGAATGACACGGATTCTCACCCTGTCTGGGCTGTATATATAACGTTGTTAATGGCCTTACATCGTTACTCCGGATGGGTTGGTATTCACAGTTGTGCACCCGCTTGTCTTCCGGAATTCATTCTAGTGGTGTTCATACCTATTAGGACATATATTGATGTGCCCGCTGCAGCAGCACCGACTCAGTGACAATGCACATGAGGCATTCGTATTTTTGACCTGGGGTATCTGATGAAGTAGTGAGAGCCACTTGCCTTTGCAGCGGCGGGTATCTTCATATGCATGTGTCCAGGTTAACCTCTGCTCATCACCGTCTCTCAACCTGCCTATTAGTTGTATACAGCGGTATTTATCCCATTAGAAATTAAGAGCAAACAGGGCCGGCTGGAGATTGACCCTTAGACGCGCGCCTGTTGCGGGGCTAGGAACTACATTTCCTAATGTCACTTATTGTTTGGAATTCACCGACGCATAACTGAATATATACTAATGCTAGTAACGTATAAACGCAAGACATGCAAAATACACTAGATAGCGAAGTTAAAGTTCCATCATAACCTTCACAGCCGAATTCAGTTCGATCACGACCCCTACTCCCAAGATCCTCCTTTAACTTCATCAGCGAACAGTCCTGACGAATCATCGTCGTCCGGACTTGGTTCGGCGTACATCCACTTCCAGAACTCTTCCGAAACAGGGAAGTAGTGGGATATGGACCATTCGTTGACTATTAAGCCGAGCTCTAATGGCTTCCCGTAGACTTGATTCGCAATTCGTGTGCCATGATTTGCCTGGTGATCTATGTCATCGCCATCTTCTTCGCCTGGATCTTCGAACTGGTGCCGCAAGAAATGTCGACTGATTACTATCGTGAGGTGCCGATGGTTCTTGATATTAATATCAAGAAGTCCAGTTTCTCTAACCAAAATATCTGTTATCTTGTCTAGATCCTATGGATACCACTGAAAATAGAAGAAAATTCTACACTGAAGTTAAGGAAAATTTGCTGTTACTTCTTCCTACCGAACAAATCCCCATTTCAGCTTCCGGTGCTATGATGTTAGATAACCGGGTACTGATGTGGATTATAGTGCACCAGACACCAACAAGCGCGACTCCAAGTCTTCATACACAACCTCCTCAAGCCCGAGAGCCCAATTTTCGCCAGGTTGTCAACCAAGCAGTATGGCGAATTATTGTTGGGCTGGTTGTAAAGACCCGGGAAAAACTTCCAACACTCCATTTTATTACCGCATAACTCAATTTTGTTGAAAAATCAAGGGTATAGACAGAAGGTGGCTGAAGAGGTTAATTTTGTCGGTGGTAGCCGCCATATTGTCTTTATGTTGCCCGAAGGTAATAGTTTCCTCTTCGGATTGCACCAAGTACAGCACTTTGTAATAAGAACACCAAGTTGGACCCCCGTCCCACCAAAACTTTAAGTATATAGAAAGCAGGTGCTGTAGATCTTCCAAGATCCGAGAGAGATAGGTCGTATTCTTCGTTCACCAACGTCTCCATGACCATCTTCTCAGTTTCGGCGATCATTCTCTTCGCCTCTTCCATATCATCTTTATCTCTGTCGCTGTTTTGTCCTTCTCAGCTTCAGCAACTCTCTCCTCCTCACGAACCGCAATCTCCACCAAGCGGTAGATTGACACCTAAAGAGGCTTTGCGTGATTCTGATATTGAGTCTTCAACAGACGAGGATGAAGAAATGCAGAATTTGGGTGATCCTGATATATTGGGACATTATCTTGCTCTTGTTCTAAATTGGGTGGTACGGGATGAGAGGGATGCTGGAAACAGGCAAGTGAAGTTTGTACGGGAGGGGGTACTGGAGTTCATTGATGTCAGGATGATTGATTGCTTAGTGCTGAACGTCGAAGTAGATGACGACGTAGTATACACTGTACCTCAATTGACACGAAATACTGTATTTCCTCACAAAAAAATTGAACCTCATCCTCAAAGATCAATTGGTATCGGATCCAATGGCTGGCTCGATTGAGAAGATTCGGGCGCTGGGAAAGCTTGGAACCAATCAGATGCACTGACAGCATCAAGTTATGGTGAGCTTTTTGTAAGCTCTTGATCTGGTATCGCTCCCATCTTTCAAATGTTTCAGGCAACATTCCACCAAAGCCTGGAACCATCGTTGTATAGTACTGGCGCAGAATGGTCCGAACACGTGTGGGTTGTTGACTAATGATCACTGTTTCTCTCTTCGGGAGTAAGAACCCAAACTCCGTCTCATAACTGCCTCTCACTGCCTTGATGGGCGGTCGAAAAACCAATTGCAGTTTTGGCCTTGCCAGACTCGCAAATTTAAGCAGCTCCTCAATATAAGTTGTCCGTGCTGCTGGCTCGTCGATATATGCTATGTTGCGAGCCATAAGCTTGATTTCTCCGCAAAACTTCTCCAAAGGCCATTCCCACCATACGAATAGAGGCCCATTGTCTCGAAGCTGATTAGCAATATGGAGGAGACCATGGATATTGGTTGTACAGAGCCTAATCCTTGGGCCCAATTTAGAAATCTGCTGATCGCTTTCATCCTCTTCGCAAACTCGACCTCGCGCTTCACCGCCGGGCATCTTTGACCATGAAGTGCCGACCTGCAACCCATCCTTCTTCTTTCAGTTCTTGTTTTCTTCGGCGGCACACTCGCTCTGCTTCGGTGGCGGTGCTTGTCGGACGTGTTGTAACTGTTCCCTTCTTTCCGCGCAAAATTGTCTGTGTCGCTTGTTCTGTCTGCACCCTCTTCGCACTCTTAACTCGACGTGCAGCCTGCGGTTTCGGGAGCCTCAACACCAGCATGCTGATAGAACTTGGTGATTGCGTTCTATGAGTGCGTCATGGTCGGCCGGATGGAGGAGATTGTCGTGAAGGAGGATTTTGTCAATCACCTCTTTGTAGATCCAGCCCTTTGATTTTGCAACTAGAGTGAACGTCAGTTTATTAGCGGCACGCAAAAGCAAGCCTCTTTATAATGCCCGAAACGGTCGAAGCGGGGACCCAGGACATCTCATATTGTGGATAACGCTATTCGAAGCCTTTCCGGGGAAGCGAAGGTGCTGGGAATGAAGGGTGTGTCCGGAGGGTTAGCCACGACATGGAGAACCTCGCCGGTAATGAGTGGGAAGTCGTGCCGATAGCCCAGAGAGTAGGCAATATGGAGTGACGTTATATCGTATCTAGTCTGTAACAAGGCATTGGATTAACGTGTGTAAGCCACCACAAGAACCCGCGGCCTAGTCACTTCGTCACGATATCAGCACAGTGCCTTATTGTCAAGTAGATGCGGTAGTTGTGCAACAGATAGTTAGTCCCACTCCGGAGAGGCGACCACAGGAGGCTGTTCGGTCAAGAATTCAGTGTGGCGGATTGTTCCACGACGGAATCGGTATGATTAAAGGGCCGGATCGCGCCCGATTGCAAGAAATAGGGTTGTCCGTTTCGACGGTGTCATGAACGTTAGGGCTCTTCGCGTGGCCGGTGTTGATGGCTGGTGCCGTGTGGTACTGGCGTTCAGGAGGTAGCTTAAGGTGGTAGGATTACCGAAAACGCGAGAGTTGAGGACAGAATTCAACATGTTTGATGTAATGGCAGTTACGGCTTTCGTGGTTTGGACCTGTAGGTTCGGTGAAGCTGTTTGGCGTGTGGTGGGGTGACGCGACGTTAGAGGAACTAGAAGCTGGTTAGGGTTGGTGCTGGTCAGGGTTGGTGCTGGTCAAAAGACTCCCTACTTGCAAGTCCACAATTGCCGCCGTGCTGGATGTGGTCACATTTTTGGATTCTATGTTTGGTCACTCCGAGCGAAAAAGTCTATGGACGAGTTACTGATGCGGTATCACTATATCATTGTATATAAGTACTGTACCGCAGTCATTGAACCCATCGATGTTCAGCCTAGAGAGTAACATCTGAGGGTTGTATATACTTTGACCAAATGCTATCATCTGGATGTATGTACATATCATTGATAGTCGGGCATAGCGGTGACGTTGAAGACGTTAAACATAACCCTACTCTATTGTCATGACCCACCGGTCTCGGAAGCTCGGCACATCTTCAAGGCAATGGTTCAGACTTCCCAGGGTTTTCCCTTGTTCCTCGGTATCAAAATAAAGTACTTTGATATCTACGTCTGAAGATCTTGGTGTATCTTGTGAGATTCAGATGCCTATTATACCGGTTAGTCAAATTCAAAACATACACAAGGCAAATGGCTGATCGTGATGTAGGTACTTGTATGATATGAAGCAGATTTGAAATCACTTCAAGGAACCGGGTGCTCGAAAACTTACATCCCGCCTTCATAACGATGGTTTAACCTTCCCTGTCTCTCGGTATCAAAATAAAGCACCCCGATATCTACACCTGAAGATCTTGGTGCATCATATGAGATTCAGATATGTACGACAATCCAAAACAAGATAGAGATGCTGACAGTCGTATGACATGACAGCTGCAAGGGCAGATTTGAAATCACTTCCTGGTCCTCACAACAGGGCCCACTTGGGGGGGGGGGGGGGGTTACATCACGGTCAGGCATCAGCCGTTTCTGCCTTGTTTTGGCTGTCATACAGTATCTGAATCTCACTAGACCTTCAGGCGTAGATATCGAAGTACCGAGAGACAATGGAAATCCCTGGGATATTTGAACCATTGCCTATGGGACTGCCGTGAAGATCAGGGTAGACAGAGCAGTACTCTGGATATCACAGTAGATACATAGGTAGGTGCTCGTATGACATGACAGTTGAACGTTTGAAATCACTTCAGGGACCCACTTTGTGATATCTACAAGTTTACCTCGCCACTACCCTACATATCCCACCGGGACAATTCATACCCGGCCGCGGATTCACAGTCAAGTCAGGATAAGCTTTTTCCAAGTTTTACACGAGGGTAGCCGTGAATACCCACGCGGTAGTCGGCACGAGGTGGAGCGTGCACTTGGGAACTCGGGTATCTTATCTCCGCGTGGGATCTGTGGGGGCTAGGGATGAGGGGGAGGGGAGGGTTCGGACCTGCGTTTGCGTTTGTATTGGGGGGAATTGGGTCTGTGCCTGAGCGGAGTGAAGCTTACTATGTGGTTGTGTCACTCATGGAGTATCAGGTCATGGTTTCGATCCATGGCCATGGCTTGAATTGTGGGGCACGGGATTGGTGAGCTCCAATTCTTTAGTCAGTCTTCGTTCGAGACTGGTCAGAGGAGAAATGCGCATACCCATTATCAACTCTTGAAAAAGTTAACTCAAACTGGTATGAATTGCAAACATCCAATCCCATCCGCTTAAACATACACACAAGCCTGATATCACTAAACGCATAAGAAGCTATACATCCCTAAAACAAGCAGACAGCAGACCCATTCCCCAAAGAAAAAGCAAAAGCAAAAGCAAAAGCAAAGTAAGCACAAAATACGCCGCTCTCACCGGCTACTCCAAAACAAAAACATAGCAAACATGAAAAAAAAACCAAAAGCAAAACGCTGGACATAATGCTATACTCGTTGTTGAAACAATGTGAGGGGGGAAAGGGACAATCATCGAAACGCAAAACAAACCGAAGAAAAACACAGCTTCCTATCCCAATCCAATCCAATCCCATCGATATCCCAAAACCCCCAAACGCCAGTCAACCGGAATCCCGAAAGACCACCGACGGTTGCTACATATCCATCCCCTCAATCTCTTCGTATCCGGCGTCGTCACCCCAGATACTCTTACTCTCCGCCCACATGTCGTCCTCGTCGCTGCTGTCCATTGCTTTGTCGTAGGCACTCCTAACGCCGTTCAAATTCCACACGCCAGTCTCCACTGGCGAATGACTAAGCGCCGATATACCGCGGAGGTAGAGGTAGCACACCCTCTTCTTGTGCTTGTTGAAAAAGAAGTAGATACTACTCCAGATCAAGCCTTCCTCTCCGTACGGATCATCCGAGACATCATCGGGTGAATAAGAATAGATGTTACAGTGAGTAAGATCCATCTCAGAGTCTATGGTATCCCACATTCGGGGAAGACTCTTGTTAACACTGACACCTAGATTGAAGAGGGTGGTGTTAAACGTATTGATAACAGTCCTCAGATTCCGCTCGCGGCGGAAGTCAGTCGGTCGGAGCACACTCGAAAAGTCATAGTCCGGGTGCGAAGCGTTCAGGGTAGCGATGAGGTATGCGAACGTCTTCCTTGCGGAGATCTGGTCTAGGGGACCGAACGGAGAGTGCAGTGTTTGGTATACTGCTTTACTCTGCAGCTTAATTTTCGAGGGTGGTGACAACTCTTCTGATAAGCGCAGGTCTGTTTCATATCGCGAAGTCAAAGTGTTGGAAATTGACTTGTATAGCTTTTTATCGCTGCCGGCCGCCTTTTTTTTTCGAACACTTGTCAGCGCGCATAATTATATCATGGAAAGCACTTCGCAGCTTTGCCACGAATGATATTTGTATGCACCTTTGTCGTGTAGATTTCGCACCCGCCGACTATGCGGCAGTCCGGGGTGTCAAAGACCAGTGCGCGATTTATGGGATCGAGCTTGCGGAGAGGAAGGAACTAGAAAGGTGACAAGTTAGCGTGCCATGCTCTACTTGCCAGTACCTTACCGGCGATCAGCCGGTAAGACAAGGACGAGGATGAAAGAATAAGATACCTTCATGTTTGAAGTTGTTTGAAAATTTGTTTCGACGATGGAAATTCTGTGTAACACTGTGTGTCGGATACGATGGCAACACGTTCCGAGGTACGAATAAGGAGCTATTCGAGATCGGAAGCTATCAAAGCTAGGAGGTAGCTACCAAGCTATGGAGCTTGTATGTCGGAGCAACCGATAGAAGTAGAAGGGAAGAAGAAGAAGAAGCGATACGTTTCACACGCACGAAGGGGGGTGTTTGAAGATTCGGGTGATGGATTGATGTGAGGATATTCTTTGGGAGAGCACTGCGCGTTGCGTCTATGATATAGACAGACACAAATAGCCAAAGGGTTCGCCAGACGGGTTGGACCGGGCGCTTTAGCAGACGAGCGTGCTAGAAACAGTCGACATGGTTGGTTATAGGTAGGACTTGTACTGTGCGCGGTTGTGGAGTGATGATGATAGTGGAATCGCAGCTTAGGGGGTGGTGGGTGACCAAGTACGAATGTCTGTCAGCCAGCTCGGCACGATGCGGTCGCCAAGCGAAACTCCAAGCGACAGTCTCCCCAAAGGGCAACTCAATATTGTCATGTTCGGCGGTGCGATGATGATCACGTCAACAAACAAAGAAACAAGAAACGGTCAGCCCATTTCTCCCCATACGTGTTTCCAAGATCTTGCCTCGGAGTGACATCGGCAGTATCTGTGCCCCTTCGAGTGTGTCAAAAAGAACGGAGAAAATAACTCCGCTATCTACCCAATACTCGGTGCAAGCAATTGGATCCAGGCGCCCTGCTCTGCGGGGCCCCACAATTCGCAGACCCCCGTATGGTACTACTATCATTAGCAATCACTCGTATGACCCTGCAGCAATCTATAGTGCCTGAATGTTTTATTTAACGTTTTGAAGTTAGAGATCCAGGAAATGCTGAAGGCTAGAAGATGGCGCTTATATCTTCGATTACTGGAGCTGATTGATGCATAACGTCGATGGGGGTCGGTGACGTTGAGGGATGAAGCATCAGGAGAGCTGGCCAACTCCCTGGACGTCAGCAGGGCTCACGAAGTGATTAAAACCTCTGCCTATGGTCTCGAATGTGGACTAATCTCCTAATCAAACACGGCCCGACACGGAAGCAATCAATTCTTTAGAGCACTCGGTAATTGGAATCCCACTCTATTATGTAGATCTTGAGCGCTATTTGTTTCGTATATCCGTTTGTGCCCTCACAGAGTTCCAAGGTTGTTGTTAGAATCTCCATTCTAAAGTTTATTTATGGTGATGAACATCCTCCGAGAGGCATCCGGACGGCATCCGGGTTGGGTTGCCTCCGAAGACGGGGGTTGGTCATGAGCATATCTGAATCTAAGAATTGACGCCTCTAAGCAAGGGCTTCGGAAAATAATATGGGCTCGGCACGGTATCTTGACCCTAAAGCATGTTTGTCATGTGTTTCAATTGACTTTGTCTCGAACGGATTTGCCTGACGATGGGGGTTATTGAATCGGGGTTCTGTCTGATATTGTATCTATTTGTGTTTACTGAAGGTTCATCTTGCCATCTTCACACTGAAAAACCAACACTCAAACTCTCTTATGGTTTATGAAAGCCTCAATTCCAATGAGATGTTAGCCTGTTTTCTGCCGCAACATCAACGCTTTATATTATTTGTATCTTCAAATTCGCCACCAAAATGAAGGGTGCTATCGTCAGTAATTTGTTATTTGTATTTGTATCGAGTGCTCAGCTCCTTACCCCTGGTATATTTCTCGGAATTTCTTCGGGGAGTGGCAGCTCGAGCTCGGACGGATATAACACCATATGTCCGCCCGCGGGGTTAGATACTCATCCTGTTTACGGAGGGGGTTCTCCAATACAACAGCCACCGGCAGAATTGCCAGGTCAAGGTCCAATCCGGTATGATACTGCTCTTTCATGGTGCTCATCTTGATATTGATCATGGTTAAGACGCCCGATTGGTTATGGTTCCTTGCGTCCGTATGAGATCACGCAGGTTGATTGTGATAACTATGTCAGAACGCCCCCAAAAGGTATTATCCCAGTCCCCTGCAATGATGATAAGAGATATATTGGAATCGTCGATCGAAAGCGGTGACGTATTTAATATACAGAGAACTGAGTGGTGGTTTCTGTAAGATGAAGCACAAATCGTATCCTGAGTCTGACATCGGATACCTCTAGGTATTCAATCTGTCGAGGGACTCCTGCATGAGGTTGTTTGCGGTGAAGACGAAACCGCGTAAGCCAAAATCCTGTGCGATCGAAGCGTCAATGTTGATTCTTCATAGATATCCTGGGGATGCGCCGTTATTCCGCAGAGGCGGGGTGTCACCGCGTGGTCGCCCGTCATATCCTCCTGCGCAGCGTTCAGTCTCGCCACCAGGTAGCAACCAAAATCTCAATCGCGGTAGCGGTGCACAGAGCAATGATGATCCAGTGTTTCTAGCACCTGGAGTTGCTGCTGCGCCTGGTCCCGTGATTCTCCAGGATTTCCCACCTGAAGCAGAGATAAAGCAACTGAAAGACGTGTTAGTTGAGCAAAAGAGAAGGAAGAGCGAGAGTTCAGATGGAAAAGACGAATCTTCCAGTGATTCTAACGATTCTGACGATTCTGACGATTCTAGCGATTCCAGCGATTCCAGCGACGAAGAGGACAAGTCTCGCTCGACCAGTTTTAGTCCAGGAACGGGAGTGACGGTTAGCAATGGGACAATGGGTTGTTTCAAGGGGGTCGAGGCCGGCGTCCACGAGAAAAATGGCCCTGAGCCAGGCATTGAGAGCGATAGCGAAGACGAGGAGGGATTCGATGACGAAGATGACGAGGAAGACAAGTTGGAAGAGGCGGAGGAGGTTCAACGACGACAAGTGACTACTGAAAGTGAAGCTGCGGAATCCGGATTTGAGCCACTAGCAAAGAACGGATATTTCGGACTCGCTGTACTCTTTGCGGCGGTTTTGCTGGTGTTTTGAACAAGTTTGTACGATACAAAAATTGCCGCATAGACGCAAATATAGATAAGCTGGGTTGATTACTGTTGTTCTCTGTTCATGCTGAAGTTTGCGCGTAGTATCTGTAAAGCGCGTCATGGTTGAGGCCACGACCATCCATTCTGTAGTAGCAAAGCAGCATTCGAGCAGCCGCACCCACAAATAATATTATACCTCTACCTACAGCCAACGACCCCTCATTCTTTGCTGTGACCGGCCAACCCGCAGTCCGTTCTAACCATCCGCTTCTTTACGACCCTAACGGCCTCCGTTTTCGCTTGTTCTCGTCCCTACATACCGTCCTTTTGGCTCCAACTAGTTGTGAGGGGTGTACCATTGCCTGTGTGGTGTTCTTTCTTCAATTCACCTCCTTGCTTGCTGTCCCATCCAATATCTCTCGGCTTAATCAACTCCCTTCCGCCGATTGCCCAAGATGCAGAGCATGCTAACAAAGGCACGTCTAAGAGCTTCCGGTTGCATTGTCTCAGCTATTGACGCACCTGCAGTTCGAGTCCAAGTCATCGCGAGCGAAGGGCATCGCCTTCCATCCAAAGAGGTACGATCTTCGAGCGCCGGGGAAGCACATGGTGATCGCTAAAGTTTGATGGTTAGACCCTGGATTCTCGTTTCGCTGCATTCATCCACCATTCAGCTATGGGACTACCGTATGGGCACCCTGATAGATAGGTTCGAGGAGCACGACGGCCCTGTACGAGGCGTCGACTTTCATCGCACTCAACCTCTGTTTGTATCCGGAGGAGATGATTACAAGATTAAGGTCTGGTCGCTCACCACACGCCGTTGCCTGTTCACGCTCAATGGGCACTTGGACTACGTTCGCACAGTGTTCTTCCATCACGAGCTACCGTGGATTGTGTCTTCTTCGGATGACCAAACTATCCGTATATGGAATTGGCAAAATCGACAGCTGAGTACGCTTGATACCCCACAGGCAACCGCCAACCTGGTGCGCGGGAGTGCTGATAAACCGGCGAATTTATAGTTTGCACAATGACCGGACACAACCACTACACAATGTGCGCCCAGTTTCATCCTAAAGAAGACCTTATCGTCAGCGCCTCTCTCGACCAGAGTGTACGTGTGTGGGATATTTCGGGATTGCGGAAGAAGCACTCGGCGCCGACATCAATGACCTTTGAGGACCAGATGGCTCGTGCAAATGCGAACCAGGCGGATATGTTTGGGAATACGGATGCCGTTGTAAAGTTTGTGTTGGAGGGTCATGACCGGGGAGTGAACTGGGTATCTTTTCACCCCACGTTGCCTTTAATTATCTCCGCTGGTGACGACCGTAATGTTAAGCTCTGGAGAATGAGTGGTAAGTGGAGATGAGCAGGCTTCAATACGTAGATCCCGGATGCTGACCAATGGTTGGCAGAAACGAAGGCGTGGGAGGTTGATACATGCCGGGGCCATTTCCAAAACGCCTCTGCTTGTCTTTTCCACCCCAATCAGGACTTGATCTTGTCAGTTGGAGAAGATAAGACGATTCGAGTATGGGATCTGAACAAGCGGACTTCCGTTCAATCGTTTAAGAGGGAAAACGACCGGTTTTGGGTCATTGCGGCTCACCCGGAGATTAATTTGTTCGCTGCTGGTCACGATAACGGTGTTATGGTGTTCAAACTCGAAAGGGAGCGACCGGCATATGCTCTGCATCAAAATCAACTATTTTTCATCAATAAAGAGAAACACGTCCGGATGTATGACTTCACCAAGAGCGCCGAGAGTTTATCGATGTTGTCGCTGAAGAGGTTGGGTGCGGCTTGGGTACCTCCAAGGACCCTGTCTTATAACCCCGCCGAACGGGCAATTTTAGTTACATCACCCGCCGATGGTGGTGTATATGAGCTCATTCACTTGCCCAAGGACGCAGCCGGAGCAGTCGAGCCTACTGATTCCAAGCGAGGAGCAGGAAACTCGGCTGTCTTTGTCGCAAGAAATCGCTTTGCTGTTTTTACATCGAGCAACCAAACCATCGAAATCAAGGATCTGTCCAATTCCACGACCAAATCCATCAAGACTCCCACTATTGTCAATGAAATTTACTTTGGTGGGGTCGGCTGTTTGCTTCTTTGTGCTCCGGCGTCAGTCATCCTGTACGACATCCAACAGAAAAAGACTATCGCAGAGCTCGCGGTGCCAGGTGTCAAGTATGTTGTTTGGTCGAACGATGGCCTGCACGCAGCACTGCTTTCCAAGCACAACGTTACCATCGTTACCAAGAGCCTAGAGCAGGTTTCTTCGCTGCATGAAACTATTAGGATCAAGAGTGCTACTTGGGACGATGCCGGTGTTCTGTTGTATTCTACCCTGAACCACATAAAATACACCCTCCTGAATGGTGACAACGGAATCATCCGTACACTTGAGGAAACTGTGTATCTCACCAGGGTCAAGGCCAAGAGCCTTTATTGCCTGGATAGGCAGTCTAAACCCAGAGTTCTGACCATTGATCCCACCGAGTACCGATTCAAATTGGCATTGATCAAAAGGAATTACGACGAGATGCTGCAAATCATCAAAACCTCAAACCTTGTCGGACAAAGCATTATCTCCTACCTGCAAAAGAAGGGGTACCCAGAGATTGCCCTTCAATTCGTTCAAGACCCGCAAACCCGATTTGAACTCGCTATAGAGTGTGGGAACTTGGAAGTTGCTGTCGAGATGGCAAAGGAGATCGACCGGCCAAAGTTGTGGACTCGCCTCGGCACTGAAGCACTCAACCAAGGCAACCATCAAGTCGTGGAAATGTGCTACCAGAAGCTGAAGAGCTTCGACAAGTTGTCTTTCTTGTACCTGGTTACTGGTGATGTTGAGAAGCTCCAGCGGATGGCCAAAATCGCCGAGCACAGAAATGATTACACCGCAAGACTCACAAACGCGGTTTACCTTGGTGATGTGGAGACCCGGATCCAGATGTTCAAGGAAATCGATCTTTATCCTTTGGCATACGTGACGGCGAAGGCTCACGGATTAACGGAAGAATGTGAAGCAATCCTGGAGACGTGCGGCTTGACGGAAGAGCAAATTTCAATGCCAGAACTCGGAACACCTGCCCAGATTACAAAGGCGATTGTTCCCACCCACGAAGCTAACTGGCCTCTACGGGCTGCCTCACAGTCCTTCTTTGAGAAGGCACTTCTTGGACAGGTTGAATCATTGACTCTTGAGGACGAGCCTACAGCTGCATCCAACGCCTTCGACGAGGAAGAGGTAGACGACAAGAAAGATGCATTGATGGATATAGATGGCGAGGAGGAAGTTGCAGGATGGGACATGGGTGATGATGACTTGGACCTACACGAGCAGACTGATGATTTCGTGGATGTTGCTACCGATGTTGCGGGAAGTAGCGAGGCGGAATTGTGGGCACGAAACTCCCCGATTGCAGCAGACCATGTTGCAGCAGGATCTTTTGAAACCGCAATGCAACTTCTCAACCGACAAGTGGGTGCTGTTAATTTTGCGCCTCTGAAACCCAGATTTTTGGAGATCTACCAGACCAGCAGGACGTATCTGCCAGCTGCCCCGGGTCTGCCGCCACTGGTCAATTATGTGAGGCGGACAGTTGAGGAGGCGGATTTGAAGAAAGTGTTGCCCATCATTCCTCGGAATCTCGAGAGCATACGCACGACGGAGCTGCAGAAGGGATTTACTGCTATGAAGGCCAACGACCTCGAAGGCGGTGTGGAAATTTTTAGAGGCATCTTGCATGCACTAATGTTGACTGCCGTTGACGACCAGAAGGAGGTTGAAGAAGTATTATCTACTCCAGTTCTTTTTAATGGAATTCATCTCTAACTGCTCACAATTTTTAGGCACAGAAAATAATCCGGACGGCAACAGAATACATCCTCGCTATGTCGATGGAATTGGAACGCCGAAAGATCCAAAACGACGAGTCACAGCTGAAGCGCAATCTTGAGTTGGCAGCATACTTCACCAAACCCCTCCTCGAGCGACCCCATAGACAACTCACCCTCATGAACGCCATGAGGTTGGCTGCTAAGCACAAGAATTTTGTCCACGCAACCCATTTCGCCGACCGAGTACTTGCCAACAACGGTACCGGCAAGAATGCGGAAGTGGTAAGAATCATGCCCTACTTTCCCCGATGTGAGTGATGCTCAGTGTAGTTGCAGGCGAGAACCGTCAAGACCAAGTGCGAACGTACACCTACAAATGCCGTTGATATCGAGTACGACCAGTTTGCAGACTTCGATATCTGTGCCGCGAGTTATACCCCGATTTACGCTGGACAGCCATTCGTGCAGGATCCGTTCTCAGGTGCAAAGTATTTGCCCGAATACAAGGGTCAGGTTTGCAGGATTTCCCAGGTCACGGAGATTGGAGCGCCCGCGAGTGGGTTGCGGTTGAAGGCATAGATAGGGAAGTATGAAGTGGGTGGTTAGTTATGTGACTTCTGAGCGCGTATGATATGACTATGATTACGGGGAGATGT
Source organism: Wilcoxina mikolae CBS 423.85 (assembly GCA_014904905.1). Taxonomy (NCBI): domain Eukaryota; kingdom Fungi; phylum Ascomycota; class Pezizomycetes; order Pezizales; family Pyronemataceae; genus Wilcoxina; species Wilcoxina mikolae. The sequence goes on from MU122107.1 coordinate 828,291, forward strand.
GGTGATGGTTGAATGGGTGGCGATAGAGCAGCGGCACAGTACGCCTGCTGTTACCTGTGGATTTATTCTGTGATTTTGCGTGCTGTTCTTTTGTTTCTTTGTGTTGGTTAAAGAAAAGAAATCCTTCGTGTCCCGTGTTGTTTTGGGACATCATCCTTTATCATCTTTATAGAGTACCTACACGACTTATCTGAAATGGATATCGCGAATAGCCGTTTCATCTCGTCGTGCATCTAGGTATCTGCTGCTCAGTTTCGGAAGAGTGACGAACTATGATTCCTGGGGCATCTGCCACGTTGCTCTTCACCGGAATCCAGAATTTCCCCGCTAGCTCTGCTTCCCTGCCGATTACGGTGCTTATAAGTTACATAGTTGGCCTTTCTGTTCGCGCGGAGTCGTATTGAGCCGTAGTTTGTCAGACTAATAACTGAGCCGGTCGAGAAGAACTGTCGGCGTGGTTGCGGCTACCAAAGATTCCGGCAGTCAAGGGTGTGTAGAGCAGGAGCCTGGGGCACCAAACGTCAATGCTTTTTTCACTTTTCAACACCTAGCCTCTTCTATCATCGCGTCCCCCAGCGCTTTTCTCCCTGTCGGCGAATCTTCTCGCAATCGGAGCGAGTCCAGCTAGCCACCGATCCTCCCTCGCGCAAATCGTGTCTCTTGGTTTTACCGTCCGTCTCTCCAACATTTTTTTGTCCGTTTGCCGGTTTGCCCGACAGCGCGCACTACACGGTCTCTGATCTCACTCCCTTTGTGGGCCCTTTCTTCGCACATCCTGCATCCTATAAATCATGGCCAAACCACGGAGAAGCGTCAAGTTCCCTCACAGATCATATCTGGCTACATCAAATGAGTTTGGGGGAAGGAGGGATAGTATGTCGAGTGTCGGGAGTGAGGAGGCGATGATAGGTGGTGCAACATCAAGTCCCTCGAGGTCGCAATCAGAACTGAATGATGGGAATCGGTCTCCCGTAAAGGTGTGTTCCATCCTTTGGAACCTCATCCGAACCCGCTTCTGACTTCGTCCCTTGCTTAGGAAGAACCCCCACTCTCAGAATACGAGAAGAAGAAGCAGACTTTTATAACGCGAACAATATGGACTCTAGCAATGATAGCACTGTTCTTTGGATCTATGGCTGCAGGACATCTGTATATCATCGCCATTGTGACAGTGGTGCAAGTGATGACCTTCAAGGAAGTGATTGCGATTGCAAATGTTCCGTCCCGCGAGAAGAAACTACAGTTTACCAAAAGCCTTAACTGGTACTTTTTGGCAACTACTATGTACTTCTTGTATGGAGAGAGCGTCATCTATTATTTCAAACATATTGTCCTGGTAGATGCGTTTTTGCTTCCCTTCGCGACGCATCACCGATTCATCAGTTTTATCCTTTATATCATCGGTAATTAATGATCCGATCCCTGTTTCGTGGACCACCACTAATTATTTTGTGCTTCAGGATTTGTATTCTTTGTTATGTCATTGAAGAAGGGCCACTATAAGTTCCAGTTCACCCAGTTCGCATGGACCCATATGGCGCTGTATTTGGTGGTTGTGCAGGCACACTTTATCATGAATAACGTATTTGAGGGAATGATTTGGTTCTTCCTGCCCGTGTCGCTGGTCATCACCAACGACATCTTTGCCTACATTTGTGGAATCACATTTGGACGGACACAGTTGATCAAGATTTCGCCAAAGAAGACGGTAGAGGGATTTGTTGGTGCCTGGTGGATGACTGTCTTGTTCGGCATGTTCATGACCAACATCCTGATGCGATATCAGTATTTCATTTGCCCAGTCAAGGTTAGTAACCACACACTTCACCATTCATCCCCCGCCCCGCCGATATGATGAGATTAGTGTATTTTATAGATGTTAGACTTCTGAGTGCTTTGCACAACGAGGAGCATTCTACTTTCTGATTTGGCACCCCTTCCCGATTTTTCATGTTATCAGTTTCTGTATTTCAGGATTGGACTAACGATCGGCAGGATCTTGGTGCTAATGTCTGGACTGGGCTGGAGTGCACACCCAATCCTGTCTTCCTTAAACATACCTATGATGTCCCGTTCTTCTTGCAGCCGGTACTCGGATCAGCCGTCAGTATTCAGCCCATGCAGTTCCACATCCTGGCTATGGCTACCTTTGCCTCTCTTGTCGCTCCATTCGGTGGCTTCTTTGCTAGTGGTCTTAAGCGAACATTCAAGATCAAGGATTTCGGTGACTTGGTGCCTGGACATGGCGGTATGACTGACCGTATGGACTGTCAATTCACCATGGGATTCTTTGCATACATGTACTACCAGTCCTTCATTGCTGTGCACAATGTGGCCAGCGTGGGAAGTGTCTTAGACACCGCCATCAACAGTTTATCGCCCCAAGAGCAGGTAGAAGTGTTAGAGCGGTTAGGAAGGTATCTGGTTGGACAGAATATCATCCGGGATAAGGTTAGTTGCGGATCGTTACCTATTATTGGATTAGCACTGACAGAGGTCTCTTCTAGGTCCTTGAGTGTATGAATGGAGCATTATCATCACCACCTGCTTGATCATTCATCGCAGTTCGGATTCACGGCCTTCTCCGAATATTATATAATAGTTTCGGAGGAATTGTCACGTACATTTGCAGCGGGGTAAGAATAGGAGTTCTCATGCGTACCTCATTCGGTTCTTCATTTTTCAGCAAGAGTCCAGGGATAAGGACAATCATCCCCTCTGGAAAATTGCCGTCGTAATGGGTTGGTTGGGTTGGGTTCGGTGTTTCATTCTGTTTAGGGCTTAAAGGATTTATGTTGTGTTTATTAACGTATGATATCTTGACAGTATTTTCTTTTGGATTGCTATGCCGATTCTTCTCTCCACCTCCCTTTTACTCTAGTCGCGTAATAGCTTGAGCCTGTGGGTTCAGTTTGGTTTGAGCTTCTTGTACAGCACCTTGATCCGATCATGTATCTTATTCTTTTTCTTTGATTTAGAGTACTGCCTGCCATGTGGTACAGAGGCATTCCAGCAGTTTGTTGCACAAGGGACTGATGTGATGCAGCTAGCAAGCGGATATTGCTGTTGTGCCTCGGCTGTTCCGAACCCCACAAAACTCATAACATCCCCGGGTTTCTCTAACTATACTTACCTTCGTTTCCTATCGCAACACCGTCATTGTTATTCCAAGAGCTTACCATCCTTCCAGTCTTTCCTTTACCCAAAGTCAATCTCTCCCTCCTCCAAAATGACAGCCAACAATCCCCCAATAAAAGCAATCTTCTTCGACATCGGCGGCGTCTGCGTACCTCTCTCCCTCCCGGAGAATTACCACATCTGCTGAGAGGACCCCCAGGCCGGCTCACCCATGGTCGCAATCGCCGAATACGAACTCGCAAACAACATCCCAAAAGACTACATCAACTTCGCGATCGCGGCCTCCGCGCCAAGCGGCGCCTGGCAGCTCCTCGAGCGCGCTGAAATACCCCTAGACTCCACCTTCTACGGCGCCTTCGCCCGCGACATCTGCAGCCCCGTGTCCTGGCGCTCCTTTCATGCCGCGCGCCACATCCCACTCCCGTCCCCGCACCTGCCCTTAAAGGTCGACGCCGAGCGCCTGTTCTGGGATATGATGGAGCGCGGGCGCACGCTGGATCCGGTCATGATGAAGGCGGTGGATAAGCTCCGCTCGGTCGGGAAGGAGAAAGGGTGGAAGGTCGGCGCGCTGACGAACGATTACCGGTATCCCGACGGACATCCGTTTCTACAGGGGAAGCCGGAGTTGAGGGGAAGGTTTGATGTGTGGATTGCTAGCAGTGAGTGCGGGATGCGGAAACCCGAGGAGGGGGTTTATAGGTTTGCGATGGAGAAGGCGGGGGTGGAGGATGGAAGGGGTGTGGTGTTCTGCGATGATATTGGTGCGAATCTTAAGGGGGCCAGGAAACTGGGGTGGAGGGGGATCAAGGTTGCGATTGGAGGGGTGAGGGAGGCGGTTGGAGAGTTGGAGAGGTTGACGGGGGTGGAGTTGTTGGATGAGGGGGAGAGAAGTAGATTGTAGAATGGGGATTGGTTGGGTTTTTGGTGATTACCTGTAGGTTTTCCCGTTCCTGGCAACAGGAGATCTTTCGGGGACCATGGGATATCACTCGTCGCATGCATCTCCGGTTCGACGAGTTTGGCGTTCCCGCAAAGCAGTCGGACTTGGGATGCGACAGGACGGCTGAGGAATGCAAGAAAAGCAATAGAATCATGTGTGATGCCAGGGGTTCTCCATTCTGGGGTAATCGTACGTTGTCTGTCGTCGGCAGCCAAGGTCGTTTTCTTCGTTACCAAGAATACCAAGAACTCGTTATGCCAGTTAATCACAAGGCACACTGTATTACGTTGCGGATTTGCTGTCCTGGGCCTGTCCAAGGTACGAGATTTGACGCTGCCGGGACATCCGGGGGGAAATCTTAGTCGTTGTCGCCACAGTTATTTGAATATTTGAGTGTAGAAGAAGCCCGAGGAGCGGTGGGCATACGTTTTCGATGACGTTGATTTGAGCGATGAAGTGGCAGTACGGGTGTACCAGCCACAAAACGTTGCAGTGGAATGGAATATCGATGGCGAGACGAAGTTTATTGCAGGTAGCGTCTGTAGGGCGACGTCATACCTTTTCTCGCAAAACACAAATTGGAGGCCATGCGACTCCACCGACATAAAGGACTCGTTCTTCCCCCCCTCGAACCAACTGCTTGCTTTCTAGAGAGATACCCTGACTACTTGAAAACACCACTACCCCCGAAAAAGAAATCAATCAACAAATTCAATCAATTACCACTACCATTACTACCTCAACAGACACAAAACACTCATCGCCATGCCTTTCACCGCCAGGTACGCTGTTGTCTCCCCTCCCCCCGCTGCCGCTTGAGTTACTGACGAGTTGCGCCGCATCAATAGTGATATCTGCAAGATCGTACGTTTTGCACACATTCAACTCACCCACACGCGGTAGCTAATTCATTGTCCGTATAGATCCTCGCAATCATCCTGCCTCCCGTCGGAGTATTCCTCGAGGTTGGCTGCAGTGGAGTTCTCCTCCTGAATATCCTTCTGACCTGCTTGGGATACATACCTGTTCGTCCCCCTCCCGCCCCCGCCTCCCGCGGTAGCTAGCTAACAGGGGTGTTTGTAATAGGGAATCCTACACGCTTTGTATGTCATCTTTAAGTACTAGCGGACTCAGCAGTAAGGGGGAGGAGATAATGATGTTGTAATGAATATCACGGGTTTGAAATTTTATAGGTTTGTTTTGTGATTGTTGGGTTTCGGGCGAAATTTTTAATTGTATTGTTATGGTTATGCGAGGGTATCTTGATGGTGATGGGATAATGTTTGTGGGGTAAGGCAAGAGCTAGAATAAGGGTTTCCGACAGATATAGTGAAAAAGCTCTACTTCTACTCGGGCTTATGTGTGTTGGTGAATTCGAATCGTTTCTGGAACACGTTTGGGATGATAATCGGGACCATCTTTTTGTTTTGTTTCTCACTGGCTTCGCGTGCCATTGTGTAACCGGGGAATTCGATGAACAGCAGCGCAGCAACATTGTAACATAGATGAATCAATCGGTGGAGAATCTGGCGATGGCTTAATTAGCCACATACAAATCGCTAAAACCGTTTGTTGCAGCGAGATCGTTCTGCTATGAGGACCAGATCTTATCGTGTTTGACTGTTTTCTCCAAGAGATAAGTTGCCGCTCGGCGCAGAGGCTGTTTCACCTTAACCTTGTAGGGGCACTCTAAACCTAAAGCTGTCCTCTCTTGACCATGAACCGCACAAACATTCTTCCACATAACAAGGAAACATACAACACATCTATACTCCACCTGTGGGCGACAATTTAGTGGCTCCCCCCGACTACTAGAACCCCCCGACTACTCGAACCCCCCGTCGTACCACACGAACACATGCGCTCTGCGAAGTCCGCGAACTAGAGTCTCGGAAGCCTGTGCTTTACAAAATGACTACTATTTTCAATGAGCACGTATGATAACTACCGCCCGCTTCGCTCGCAAGTCATTGGAAGTGCAAAACATGCTCGGGCTCGAGGGTGCTGTTTGACGTTACCGCCGAGGAACGGAATGCAGTTTCTACGGGGTGCAGATGTGAGGTTGAGGAACATGGATGGAAGTTTCCATTGCTTTGCTTGGAGACCGACAGGACTCCGGAGAGCTATTATGAAGCGGTGATTCTTTGGGAGAAAGAACGGGTGGGTTTTGCCTGACCGATTGACACTTCGTAACGGTGCAGCAGGCATGAAGTTGGTGAACATAATAATGCTTCATTACCACCCACCCACCACAAACCCGGAGCTTGGCTAAGATTGTCGGTATGCTTTCGTCTGGCCAGTGGCCAAGGCGTCGAGTTTCGGCTCGTGGTGGAACCATCGAGGGCTAGATCTGCTCAAAAAGCCTTGTTGCACATCCAACAGTGACTTCCCTCAGCATGACGGAAATGGTTGTGCTATGGGTGGGTGAATATAAACAGGACTCGGTTCATTCTCTCGGATAACTCAAAGTGATGTGTCTGCATCCCGTTCTCAGTGCCGATGGCGGCGCCAGTTACTAGTACCCAGGCACATGTAGTTTATATGCGACTCCGTTTTGGTTAAACATGCCCTCCACAGTTTTGGATCGTCATAAACAAGCACATACCAGGTGAATAGAACGTGGTTGTATTGCTGTGCGGGTTTATCGTCAGAATATAAAAGGACGACGATACCTATTCCAAGAGTAGGGGATAGCGTTCGTCGGCTGAACCCCTGCTCCGCCTTGTCCCGTCCAAACTCAATCGCTACGTTTCCTCAAGATAACTACCGCCGGTAGATAGGCGCACGTCAAAACAAAACCTCGTTTTTCAGCCTCGCTCACCTCGCCTCGCAACTACCCATCTTCCCACCCCCCTCCCCCCACACCCACAGTCAATGCAACAATGACCTCGTCAGCCCTGCTCTCGGTTGAGCTCCTCAGCCTCCTCCTCCCGTTCACCGAGCCGTTCGCCGCGACTTCGGCACGCTTTCGCAACCGCCTCACCAGCGACGATGAGGACACATTTCCACGCGTGTGCGAACTCCACAACACCCTTGATCTCCTTGCAGAATCAAAGAAGCCCATGAGCCATCTGTGGGATCTTCGCGGACCGGCTGTGGTGACGGAAATCGGCGGGGATCGGAGTGATTCTGATGATGCGGGTAATGGTAATAAGGATGCTGAGAACTTGCTGAGCTTTATGCTCAACTCCGAGTTTGTGCTGTACGAGCTCTATCACGAGTATGAGGTCTCGTTGAACCCGAGTTTGGCGCATTGGGTCGGCATCTGCAGGGAGTTTGATAAGTACACGAGGGAACATGCCGAGAGTAATGCCGAATGGGGGTTGAGGGAGAGGGTGCTGAAGATTAGGGCCGCGTTTGTCAAGGGTATCTTGAATGATCAGGGTCCAAACGTGTGTATACTCATGGTCCCCGTGCTTACAGAGAACTGATGGAGCTTTTGTTCGCGGATGCAGCTGGCAAAGATTACACCCCAAGACTTTGCGATCCGCGGACTCGACTTCAACATCAACCTGGATTCTTTCCGCGATGCACTCCGCAGCCAGGGAATCTACGACGAGCTGGATTTAGAGGAGCTGGAGCGGGAAGAATCACCAACATCCCCAGCTTCGGAAATCTTCGCGGACTCGGCCAGCAGTCGCTACAGCCAGACTCGCTCCGAGAAAACACGCACGCCGGCAACCCCGTCGATCCACCAAGAGGCGCAGGCACGGATTGCATCCATCATCTTCCAGGCCACCAGCGAAGAGCTTCCATCCGAGCTTACGGACCGGCTATTAGCCCACCTCGCGGCAGCACCGGAACTAATCCCTTCGTACCCCCTGGATATCGTAACAGGATCCACCATTGCCGCGCTGTTCGCGGTAAATCCCTCTCTCACCCGCGGCATCGTCTCGCTGTTTCTCACCCACGGCTCAAAAATCCAGCGCCGGGAACTGATAACCTCCCTCGAGTTTCTTCCCATCTCTTTGGGCAGCCTGGAAATGATCAACGATCTAGTCAGTAAGACTCAGCTGCTCACCGGAGAGGAAACGCAGCATCTGATCCACAACGCATTGTCGAATGGCGTGAGAACGGCCGAGGCAATGGAAGATGGCGGGAGAGGACGACAGGCGCAGGCGAGGCTTGTGGGACTGCTCTGTCTGTTCCTCCGAAGCATAATCAGGACTGAAGTTGTAGCGGTGGGAGACGTGTTTTATGTGCTCCAGGACTTGGGAGTCAAGTTTATGTTTGTTAAGGAGGCGAGGGAGCTTTGGAGGTCGTACTGTGCGACGTCCTAAGCGACCCAAGTCCCGTATCATCTCTCTATTTCTGGGTTATTTTTTTTTTCAAACAGGAGGCTTTTGCTTTGCTTTGCTTTACTTTCACTGTTACTATGGCTTTTCTTTCTTTTCATTTGTGGGCTGTTGAATATTGACTTTTTTTGGCGTAGGAAACTGGGCGGGGGGTGGGCTGGCGGCGTGGTTTTCTGGTGTTTCGGGTCTGCTTTCTTGGGTCCTTTTCTTTGCTTGATATTGATCTCTCTTCTTTTTTTTTTTTTTTTTGGTTTGGAGACTGGACAGGGCGGTGGCGTCTACTGCTTTCCCATATGTGTGCGTGAGGGAAAGATGGGGATATAAACGTCGTTTTCTGTTTTTTTTTTTTTCTCATCATGGGGCGGAAAAAATAGGAGTTTTGATTTGATTTGATATTTTTTTTTTGTAGGGTAGTTAGATGGGAAAACCGTATGAACGTGTGTGCGTGTGTATATCTTTGACGGCTTCTTGTAATAGGAAAAAATGGGAATTGAATAATTGAAACTGAAATGGGTGGTGAAGTTGGGTTTTTTTCCTTGGTTCTCAAAAAAATCACTCATTAATGTGTGTGGTAAAAACAAGTGCTCTAAATACACCCAAAACTCCAGAAACCCGACTTTTTGATTTGAATATATTGAATCGTTACAACACGTCTCTCTTTCTGGCGGTTCTGAAGGTGAATGTTAGCATCATGTTTCATCACTCGAAGCACAAATGTGATAGACGTCACGTACCTTGTGTAGCTCGCGAGCCGCCACTCGTAGTCTGCGTCTTTGTTATCGACCGTTCCCAATCGAAGCTCAAACAGCTAGAGAAAGAAGCATTAGCAGTTGTGGATCACAGGGATGCACCACTCCACCATACCTTCATCTCCATCCTTGGGCCAACCTCCGCAAGCTCCACACTCTTATACCCAGTCCTTACATATACATGATGTCTCACACTTATATAATCTCCCTCAGTCAACGCAAAAGTAACAACTCTGCTCCCCTCATTCATCTTTGCCGCCTCCCGAGGAGGGAAAAGATGTTTTAAAATGGTCACCACACGCTTCCCGAGCGGTGTAGAGAACCCCTCAAAAATCAGATGCGGATAACTCTCGCTGACCGTACCCCGGGAGCTATTCGGGATGTCGTGTCGCAGAACAACATTGTGCAGTGAGAACATTGCCGTTGGACCGTGCGGGAAGTGGGATATGGTGATGGATGTTGGCGTGCCACGGTGCTCGTGAAGAAGCACTAGGTCCGAGATCGAGGTGGAATGACATGACTGGCAGAGTGTTGGAAGCACGGTGTTTCCGCGGTTCAGCCGTATCGAGTTTGGAAGTAGTAGTCGGATCTCTTTCGCGAATTGCATTAGACGGGTAGAAGGGTCGCGGGACGTGGTGATGAGGATTTTGGGATCTACGATCCCTGAAAGCGCATCGTATTCGTCGTCGATGAAGGCGCCGTCTTCGCCTGCTTCCGGAACAGATTCGTCGTATTTGAAGTCTTTGCGCAGGGAGACGTTATCGGCGATTTCTTTCGGGAGTGGCTAGGAGGATCAGTGAGTGTGTGGGAAGCAAGGCGCGATGTGTGTATACCTTCCCGCTGGCGAGGGCCGCCTTCAGTTTTGCGCGCTTCTCGGCGACTTGGGCGTTTTGTAGCTCGAGCTGCTTGCGGTAGAGGAAGTCGCGCCTGGAGGATTAGCATGGTGTTTGGATTGAGCAATTCGGGGTGGAACCTTTCGCGGGCATTTCGGCGGATCTAGAAGAGTCAGTCTATGTCATGCTGGGGTTGTGTCGCTGGATCGTAACGTACCATTGTTGTTCTGTGGTGGGTGGAGGTTGAAATTTGGTGAAGGTGCGGCTCAAAAAAAGTATGGGAATGTTCCAACGGACAAGGGTCGGGCTGGGGTGGCGGAGCCGAGCCACACATCCGGGTAAATAATTAATCTTCTTTGTGCGTGCTGCTGTGGGGAACTCGCGAACAAGACCTGCCATCAACAACTTCAAATCCTCTACCTCACAACTACCACTGCACCTGCCGTCTCAGCATAGAGAAAACCCCCGAAACCACGCTCGGTCCTGAAATTCCCTTGGGATACAACCCTCGGCGACTAAAACTTGCGATCCACTGCTACTATCACGCTGCCCCACCTTACTTTACTCATTACAACTGCTCAAACTCTCGAGATCAAGCACCTACTCTACAGTTCTCTGCGGAACCATGGATGGATCCTTTACCCACCTGGGTATTCTTTCCTCTGTTTCTTCGTGCTAGTGTTCGTATTGACCTTGTCTTTGTAGGTAACCACTTCGATGACACAGCATCCACTGTTGAAACATCTTCCGTTTACGACCTCAAGGCAAGACGCCACGACGATGACGAAGATACAGTAGATGATACCCTCAGCTTGGTAAGTGTGCCAGTTGGACGCTCCGCTGTTGGCGACCGCAACTACGGAGAGGAGGACGGACTAGGACCAGTTGAGGTGGACGACGATACAGAGCTGCCTGCTCATTCATGCGCATACTGCGGAATCCACTCCCCGTCTTGTGTAGTCAAGTGCTTGCTTTGCAACAAGTGGTTCTGCAGCGCTCGCGGTAATACTTCCTCTTCTCACATCATCAATCATCTTGTGCGCGCTCGTCACAAGGTTTGTTATCTCTTCCCCGGCCTTCGTTTGGATTCTAATATTATTGTAGGAAGTCTCCCTTCACCCTCAATCGGCCCTTGGAGAGACTACCCTTGAATGCTACAACTGCGGAACGAAGAATGTTTTCCTCCTGGGCTTCATCCCCGCAAAGTCCGATACCGTTGTCGTCCTTCTCTGCCGCCAGCCTTGTGCGGCTGCGCCTTCGAACAAGGATATGAACTGGGACACACAGAGGTGGCAACCGCTTATCGAGGACCGTTCGTTCCTACCATGGCTTGTTTCAACCCCCTCGGATGCTGAGCAGCTCCGTGCTCGCCACCTTTCTCCTCAGATGATTGGAAAGCTGGAGGAGTTGTGGAAGGAAAACGCCAACGCTACTGTGGCTGATTTGGAGAAAGGCGCTGGTGTAGACGATGAGCCCGCACATGTCTTGTTGCGCTACGATGATGCGTACCAATACCAGAATATCTTCGGGCCGCTCGTCAAGATTGAGGCCGACTACGACCGGAAGCTGAAGGAATCCCAGAGCCAGGACAACCTGATTGTGCGCTGGGATATTGGTTTGAATAACAAGCATTTAGCATCCTTTGTTCTCCCTAAGCTTGAGCTCGGCGATGTCAAACTTGCAGTCGGTGACGAGATGCGACTTCGTTATGTCGGAGAACTCAGATCCCATTGGGAAGGAGTTGGCTACGTCATTAAGATCCCCAACAACCAGAGCGACGAGGTCACTATCGAACTTAGGCGGAACGCTAACGACAAGTCGGTCCCGACGGAATGCACGCACGCTTTCTGCGCTGATTATGTCTGGAAAGCCACGAGCTTTGACAGGATGCAGTTGGCCATGAAGAGTTTTGCTGTAGACGAAATGAGTGTCAGTGGTTATATCTACCATCGGCTGTTAGGTCACGAAGTTGCCGCTGCTCCTTTAAAGACTGCGATCCCTCGCCGCTTTTCGGTGCCCGGCTTGCCCGAGCTTAACGTCAGTCAGGTCAATGCGGTCAAGAGCGTTCTGCAAAAGCCACTGTCCCTTATCCAAGGACCTCCTGGTACTGGTAAAACTGTTACATCAGCAACCATTGTGTACCATCTCGCCAAGTCGAGCGGTTCACAGGTGCTGGTCTGTGCGCCGTCCAACGTTGCCGTGGACCAGTTGACCGAGAAGATTCACAGAACCGGGCTCAAAGTTGTTCGGTTGACCGCAAAGTCTCGTGAGGATGTCGAATCCCAGGTCTCTTTCCTCTCATTGCACGAACAAGTCCGTCTCAACGATACCAACGTCGAGCTTGTGAAACTCGGACAACTCAAGAATGAATTGGGCGAACTCTCGTCTCAAGACGAAAAGAAGTTCAAACACCTCACCCGCAATGCTGAGCGGGAGATTCTGAATAACGCTGATGTAATCTGTTGTACCTGTGTCGGTGCTGGAGACCCCAGATTGTCAAAGTTGAAGTTCCGGACCGTCCTTATCGACGAGAGTACGCAGGCTGCAGAGCCAGAGTGTATGATTCCCTTGGTCCTTGGATGTAAACAGGTTGTCCTAGTTGGAGATCATCAGCAGCTTGGTCCGGTTATCATGAACAAGAAGGCCGCTCGTGCAGGGCTTCATCAGTCACTCTTTGAACGTTTGGTCATCCTTGGGTGCCAGCCGATTCGTTTGAACGTCCAGTATCGTATGCATCCCTGCTTGTCCGAATTCCCCAGCAACATGTTTTACGAGGGCAGTCTTCAGAATGGTGTGACCACGCAAGAACGTCTGAGGAGAAATGTTGATTTCCCGTGGCCTGTGGCTGATGCACCCATGATGTTCTGGAGCAACGTCGGCAATGAGGAAATCAGTGCAAGTGGTACATCTTATCTCAACAGGTCAGTTGCGATATTGGTCAATAACGGTTCACGTCTTACTGATACTTTTTAGGACTGAGGCCTCGGCTTGTGAGAAGATTATCACTCGCTTCTTTAAGGCTGGTGTTCAGCCTTCTCAGATCGGTATCATCACACCATACGAGGGTCAGCGATCGTACATTGTGTCGTCCATGCAAACCAACGGATCTCTCCGCAAGGAACTATATAAGGAGATTGAAGTCGCCTCGGTCGATGCATTCCAGGGACGTGAGAAGGACTATATCGTCTTATCTTGTGTCCGTTCCAACGACCACCAAGGAATCGGTTTTCTGAATGACCCACGTCGTCTCAACGTCGCCCTCACTCGTGCCAAGTTCGGACTTGTTGTTTTGGGTAACCCGAAGGTTCTTAGCAAGCACCCTCTGTGGCATTACCTCCTTATGCACTTCAAAGAGAAGAACTGCTTGGTTGAAGGAGCCCTCAGCAATCTCCAGGTCTCCATGGTTCAGTTTTCACGTCCCAGACAGACCTACCGCGGACCGCAGCGCTACCAGATGGCTTATCAAACTCCAGCGAACGGCACTATCACCGGCTCGAGGCTTCCTGGAGGAATTGGCCCGGCTACGAATCCGGTTAACTTGCCAACTACAAGGACCAGCAACAAGCCAGCGACCGAATACAACGACTCTGGCTCTGTCATTGGCTATATCCCCGATGACGTCTCGTCAATTCACTCTGCAGCTGTGACCTCTGCTTTCCCGCCTATGTTCCGCGGTTTCAACATGGATAATTGGCCAACTCTTCCTGGCCGCGCCGGTACCGATAATGGCGGGGTTATGCTTCCTTCAGCGGCTTCCAACGCCACCGACATTACCTCAAGCTCTGTTGCTCAGCCCGTCGACCTCGGAAAACACACGAGTCTTTCGCAGAGCGATCGGTTGAAACGATACGTGGAGAGCGGTGGAGACATGACCGGAGGATACAAAACCGGGGCCGAAGGCAGTGTTTTCGGAGGATCATCGGTTATGGGTGGAGTTGGATTGGGCCGCAGGGATTTGGACGACGATGTTAGAAGCGTCTCTACGGCGTTTGCTAGCCAGGTCGGTATCACGGGTTATGATTGAGATGGTACCCCCGGTAGCGGTCTCATTCAAACGACCTTTGGTGACCGGAAACGTATACGTATCCACAAAAAAGGCAACAATTCGAAATTGCGGGGTTGTCGGGGGGGAAGGAGGTGAGAGATCTAGTCTTCAAGCAAGACGAGGGGCAACTACTACTATTACTGCTACTGCTGCTATTAACTTCTACTACTGCGAATCATAGCCAGAACTACATACACTGCGGCAGAAACTCTTGGGGGTTGGTTTTGGGTTTGAGGCTTGCGGGCTGGGATTGATAGTGGGGGGAAATATATATATGTGTGTGTGTGCCTGAATGTGGGTGTGTGTTTGAAACATCATGTGTAGTTGTTTGGAGGTTGCAGTTGTAGTAGTAAATGCTGGTGATGGTGGGGATGGTGGAAATGAAAAAACGTTTGCCAGAGCGATATTGATGCCCCCATAGGCCATCACAAAGGCCACCGCTACTACATATGAGAGAAGCCTCACAAGGAAGATCAAAACTATGAGAGATGTAATTGAAGTTTTAATAGTTTACTCATATCTAACTGGAGATGAAGTACCCCTCTCGCCTCTCTATCACGCACATCTCAAGCACTAAAGGTGCGAATGCAGCACTGTAAAATTTGTGACTGAGTGATCGCAGATGATTCCGCCTACCAACACTAGTCAGCCCCACCAGTTCTCTTTATCTCAACCCCTCACTCGCCTCTCTCTCTTCACCACCTCCTCACCACACCATGACACCCCGCGTAATCCTCGCCCGCCACGGCGAAACCGCCTGGACCCTAACGGGCGCACACACCTCCATAACCGACCTCCCTCTCACCGCGCGCGGGCGTCGCAGCATCACCTCTTCCGCCCTCCACACCGTCGGCACCAACCTCGCAATCGACCCCTCACGTCTAGCACACATCATCGTCTCCCCTCGTCTCCGCGCTCAAGAAACACTCTCCCTCCTCCTCCCCTCCCCGCCAGCACACACACAAATCACCACCGACAACCGCGTGCGAGAGTGGGGCTACGGCGACTACGAAGGCCTTACACCTGCACAGATCCGCGCGCTAAGGAAGGAACAGGGATTGGATACGCAGCAGCCGTTCGATATTTGGCGTGATGGAACGACGGGAGTGGGCGGGGAGTCGCCGGAAGAGCTGAAGGAGAGAATCGATAAGGTTATTGAGGAGATCCGGGAGGCGCAGGGGAGTGCGATGGAGAGTAAGGAGACGAGGGCGGATGTGTTGGTGGTTAGTCATGGACACTTTTTAAGGGCTTTTGCGAAGAGGTGGTTGGGGTATGAGTTGGGTATGCCGTTGGTTATGGTGTTGGATCCGGGCGGAGTGGGAGTGTTGAGTTATGCACATAATAATGTCGAGGAACCGGCGTTTGTGTTGGGGGGTGTTTTTGGGGTGGAGGAGGAGGAGGAGGAGAGGGGGGAGTTGAAGAATTAGATGGGTGCTGGAGTTGCAGGTTTAGATGGATACCCTGAGAGTTTTTGTTTGGTATGGACGGTAAACAATAGATACTTAGACGCTTCCATGATCAATATGCATGTCCACTCGTCGCTATACCTCCGTACCGGGGATGTGAGTGAATCTATGACACACCTCCTGCAGTTCTTCTGGGGCACCGATACTCATTGGATATTTGGGGATGACGCGGCGGCTTGGGACAACAAGGCAGGGCGTACGCCGAGCAATATTGCATCTGAACTAATCAATGTAGCCGTTCAGGAACTTGTTTTTAGAGGGGTTGCATAAGGCTTTTGGCGAATGAGATCGTTGTCTACTGTGTGTCACATAGGGTGAGTGGTCGTACTCGTATATGTGTCGAATCCATGGATCTTCCAATTACAATCGTGGTTCCAGATAAATTGAAATGCTCAGCTTGTCGTCGATCTGGCCTTGACAGGTGCCGCTATATATCTACGTTCGTTACGCACCACGGCAATCCATACGCTACGTTTGAGTAGTAGACCACTTCCTTCATCTCTACATACCTTCACCAATTCTCATCTATAGCATAGCAATGCATACCAACTCCCACGACAAGCACCCCCGTCCTCACCCCCACCATCCCCCCTCGGTGTTCTCAACCCTCCTCCAACACTCCTCAGCACCCCGCGTAAACACCGACCTCACTGTTTCCACCGCCATCCGTGCGCTACACCCACACCTAACTCTCACCATCGTCCCCGTCTATCCATGCCGACTTCTGGAGTTCGCCGCAGCCGGCCATGCAACCGCAACCCTCGACACAGACCACCACACCCCCAATCACATCTGGCGGGTCACGGCGGATCAGGAACAGGTCTGGTTCGGGAAGTATAAGTATAAATACGAAGAGAAAGAGTATGTGGTTTATATCGTCGAGTGGAAGAATGAGATTGCGTTTGATTCTGTGCGGATGCAGTATATTCTCTCTTCGAAGGGGGATGATGATGATGTGACTGCCCTCATTAGTGCGGCGAGTATCTTTGATGCAAAAAGTCATGAAGAGATATGGGTGTTTGATGGTGGGTTTTGGGAGAGAAGTCATGAGTTGTGGCTTGAGGTGCAGAAGGCGAGTTGGGATGATGTGATCCTTGATCCTGGGTTGAAAAAGACGGTTATTGGCGATGTGGAGGGGTTCTTTGGGAATAGGGAGGTGTATAAAAGATATAGCATTCCGTGGAAGGTTCGTTCCCCCCCCCCCTCCATACTGTCCCTCGCTGACTGAAGGAAAGCGTGGTGTAATCTTCCATGGTCCCCCAGGTAACGGAAAAACACTATCCATCAAAGCACTGATGAACTCAGTGTCCCACCTTACAAACCCGGACGCCCCAACACTGTACGTTAAATCCCTCACCAGCTTTTTCGGAGAGGAAAGAAGCATCAGTGAGATATTCTCCAAGGCGCGAGAGGTGGCACCGTGTCTGTTGGTGTTTGAAGATTTGGACTCCATGATTGGAGATGGCGTCAGGAGCTACTTCTTGAACGAGATCGATGGGCTGGGGAGTAACGACGGCGTGTGTATGGTCGGGAGTACAAACCACCGTAAGTTACATGCGGTTATGGTTACGATAGCCTGCTGATGGAGACAGTGGACCGCCTGGACCCCGGAATTTCAAAGCGCCCTAGCAGATTCGATAGGAAGTACCTATTCCCCCTGCCCGAGCGGAAGGAGAGGGCACAGTATTGTCTATACTGGAGGTTCGTCCCCCCCC
>MU122107.1:852823-907682 GCA_014904905.1 Wilcoxina mikolae CBS 423.85
TCGCGGATCAGATGTCCGATATACTACAGTTTCAATCGATCCACAGGAAAGGCAGGGCAAGGACAAGGACCAGGCAGGTAAAAATCCAAACACCTAAATATTTCTACGTATGACCCTATGTACTACCAAACTATGCCCATATCCATATCCATATCCACACCAGCCAGCTACCTCAAGAGGCGCTAGCCTCGTATACACACACATGTAACTGCCCTTCGTATGTACCTGTACTGTATCCGCACTCTAGGAGAGAAGATCAATCAAAAAACCAAAAGCAAGCCACCCAATACTATTAAACCCTCCAAAAAAAAAACTCAACACCCAAAAGCAAAGCAAAAAAAAAAACACCGAAATACAATAGTTAAAACCTAAAACCCGCAATATAGACAAATCAAAAAGAAGAAAAAGGCTTTTTCACAACCATCTAATAATGGCAAATACCACCAACATCATCAATCTCCCAATCCCCCGCCAATCCCACCCCGATCCTCGCCGCTGGCATGTCCTCAAAGTCATTAACCTTGCACGACCTAACTGCAAATCCACTGATCGGACTACTGCTCCGTGGTGTAGATAGTGGTGTGACACCTCTGGATCTAGCCTGGAAGCTTTCGAACTTCGAACTCGTCTTACTCCATGCCCCTGTTGCCGGTTCCATGGTTTCGTCTCTTGATTGCTTCAGGAACGGTATAAGCTTTGTGCCGCCTGTACCCTTCAGACCCTTCTTTGCCGCCTCGCCCTTCGCCAGCCCCACGGGAGTGCCGGGGATATTTAGGATCTTTGTGGAAGGCGTAACTGCAGCAGTGGTGGTGGGGGCAGAGGAGGCAGAAGACAGTTTCATTTTCGATTCCTGTGACATAATGACAATGTACCTGGACACGATCTGCAGATGCTTATCGCGGAAGCTGGAGAGCGCTCGGAGACATTCGTCATATGCAGTGGCTAGAGTCGGGTTCCCGGGGTTCGCCTCAACATAATCCCGGATGTTTGCAACGCTTGCTAGGTGCTCGAGGAAGCGGCGGTGGGGTCCGGGCATGTATGATCTCATCTCCTGCAGGTTAAGTTACCCATTAGCTTAGCCGTCGCAAACCGAGATAATCCATGCGAGATGGTGCGTGCATACCTCAATGAAGTTGTGCCTAGGCGGTGGCGCATGTCCCTCGAGCTTTACGGGCACTGTCTCCTTCTTCACACCTGTTGGCCGGTGCTGCACGCCCAATACGATGTCGAAGAATTGGATGAGGGAGCTCTGTGCGTTGCTTCCACCCGAGTATTGCCGGTACTTCTCCGTGCCGCTTCCATCCTCGAACAGCACTCCATGGGGTAATCCGGCTTCAGCCATGTTCTTTGAGCCGGCTAGAAACGGGCGAATGCGGAAGTAGAACGCATGTGGCGTGCAGTGCTCTGTCATGCGCCCAAGCAGCTCTCGAAGATCCATTATCCGCTCCGCAAACACTGTAAGGCACTCGGAAACCGTCGGGCTGTCGCCTCTCCGCGCTGCCTGCATTGCTTCGATCATCAGAGGCACGGTTGGGGCACCGCGCGCCTCAATGGCCACCGACACCAAGTAAAACCACGATTCATCCATTGTGCCGGTGAACGTGCACAGCGTCGTCAGATTCTCCACCAAGTCTATTGGGCCCGCCGGATAGATTGGTTGGAAGTTCCACAAGCAGCACGCCGCATAGGTGACCACTGGTGGAACCTCGAGGTGTTCTGAAGCTTCGAGGAACGGGATTGAAATGCATCGTGGTAGTCTCTGTGAATCTCCCGTCAATACCAAAGCAGAGGAGTACTTGACGAATCAAGAGTGACCAACATCTTTAGCTGGCTCCAGTGCCCATATGTATGAATTCGAGATAAAACCCAGCACAACATATGCTCTCCGCCACTCCGCCTCTGTCCGAAGCCGTGATGTCGATAGAACCGGGAGATCGTCAACAGCTCGTCGGATCTCTTTGCCAACGATCAATGACCGTAGGTTTGTTGCAATATCCTCCCATGGATCATAGTACGGATCTGGTAGTCTTGTGAGGGGTGATTCGGCCGGTAGGAAGCCACTCTCCGGCGAGATCTGATAATCCTGGATATCTGGAAGAGGCGGGATCATTGTAGTGTGTAGCTAGTAATAGTTGTGGTGATAGTGGAGTATAAGTTTTTCCCTATAAAAACACCACTAAGAGGGTGGCAGAAAGCGGAGCGTCGGTAGTGTTCTTTCTTTATAACCGGGTGTGTCGAAGATCGGGAGGGGAAAGCGGATTTTTTCTTATATCAAAGAATTCGTAAGAAGGCGTAGTGGGTGGTGTGATATAGGTGTCGAGGTTCGGTGGGGTAGAGGCACACGATGACTGAAAGCGTTCCCCGCCGATAAATCCGAGGAAAGGTTGTTAGGTACCGCCCGTTAACAGAACTGGTAGTCGTGCGAATGGCACACTGTAAGCTCAATTATAATTAGAGCTCGACGGAGGGATTAAATAATGGCAACGAATGGGGCTCAGGGAAGGAAGGAATGACTGAATGGCAAGAGACTCACCATATATCCGGCCGCCGAATTTGTCTCACGCAAAATTTTAAAGTAGGGTCAACCGTAGTCAACCACCTAAACGGACTAGCTAATCGTCTTGATCGATGGTGGACGACGCCGATCAAGAATGGACGAAAGAACGAACGAAAGAAAAGGTTCCTGCAGACATCTCGTCTCACAAGCCGTGACATTTGGGCACCTGCATTTGCATATTGGCGGCGATCTGACAGATGACGGTCCCACGGTCCTATCTATTCAGCCCTCCCCATCCCACCGCACTATAGGGACAAGACTCCCAAGCCGTAGGCGGAGAAGTAAGATGTGTGGCATCTGAGAAATTGTGAGATGAGAGCTTGAGGTGAGAATTTTTCGTGGGGCAAGTGTGGTGGGCAGGGCGAAATGTCGCCATGGCGATGGGGCGGGGAAGAGAATGATCGGAAGTCCCCGGGCAACCGAGAAACCCGACATTCCCGTCCGAAACGACGATTGTACTACAGGCCCTTTTCCTTGCCAAACGACGGTGAGACAGTATTAAAGTGTCCGAATTCACCACCACCACTCACAGGCGAAACAGAAAACCTTGTCCAGTCACCAACATTCAGTCGCGAGAAGAAGCCCCACCATCCCACCATCCACGGTCCCTCCAGTTCCAATTTAGCTGCAGGTACGACCCCTGCAGCTTTCACGTGGCTCCCATCGTGAGATATCACGATCCACGAGCCAAAGTTCACAACCGCATCTCCAGCAGCAGGCAGTTGAAGGACAATATTGGAATTTAGTGGCAGGCGGTGTTTGCTCACAGCACATCAAACCACTTAAGTGCGAAACGACAGCTCACTCCAGACGATCTCATCACTCGGCCGGTGACTGATATGTGTGCAATACCATTCGGCCGGTCAGTGTCTGTCACTCCGGTAATCGCATTCTTTATTCTAGGAAAAGAATTCGGTTACCGGTAGTACCAGATCAAAAACCATCCCAACTATTTACCGCATCCTTGAAAGTTTCCAAATTGTGACGCAAACTTCAGATGAAATTGTCTGGTGCCACGTGACGCAATAATATGTCTTTCATATCCTATCACTCTATCCCTAGACTTTGTAGTCGACCCAAACCACAAGCTATGGAGAAGCTAGATAGATACAGGAAGTTCGGTTCTTCGTGAGATGGATTTGCGGAACCGTGCATGCTCTGACTCAAGAAATCCAGTCGTTGAGATGAAGGTTCTCTAGGGGAAAGGCCACTGGAACACTCAGCCGAAAACTCGATGATTAGAAACCAGTAGTCTATTAAGTTATAGCGGCCCGTCAGAATTTCGACAGGTATCTATCCCTTTGGGTGGTGATCTTCATGGATTTGTTGTAGCACGCTATATCTTCGGCGCACATAGCTGATTGGTGGTCGGATAGCGGGCAGCGGACATGATGTCTGCCCGCCCAATTAGGTACGCATCCGTATGCACCAAAAGTAGTAGCTAGTTTTGATCATCCAGTGGCAACAAACAAAATAGGGGTGAAAGGAATGAGTGGTGGTTAAGTTGTCGAAAATAGAGGTATGTTAAAACAACCCAGGGCGGAGTAATCAGGATGGATGGATGGTAGAGCTTTTGCTAGTGAGATTTAGTTTGGTGGTGTTCGCAGGACGCTTGCTGCAGTCGCGGTGACTTTGCCTTGCTGTTGTTGACTCGGATGCGGAGGCGACACACAAGTTGCTGCTTGCTGAAGTATGTAGCTGGCACAGTAGTCTCTTGTCTGCAACAAGGCGCCGGCAGCTCCCTTCGTGATAGAAAAACAATATCGTTTGGTGTGTGGTTGAGGTTTAGAGCGAAGCATGGTGCAGCCCTACCAAACTTCGTGCCTACAGATCGTCGTCTAAAAGAAGCTTAAATAAGTAACCCGAGCAACTGAACTGCGCTAAAGTCCTACACTCTCCATTCGCCCCCCGCATAACGACCTTCGCCTCATCTGCGAATGCATCGTACACCTGAGATCAATCAGCAGCACCGGTATCAACATACCAAGGGCGGCTTTGGAATTCGTGGCCTGAGTGGTCTATATAGATACCGTTGAGAAAAAAATGCGGGCTGCATAACAGTGTCTTTGATATTACAGTGTTTCTAAATCATTTTTCCTCGCGTGTATAAAAGCAACAACCATTACAAAACGGGGTTTGGACGTCTTCCAAGGACAGCTTTTTTCACAACGGTATCTACTTAGTACTTAACTAAAGATGGCACTGGCTATAAAACCCCAAGATAACGACCTAGGCCTTAGCTACTCATTTCTCCACCAAAGAACGAGAAAATGTCAACCACCACGGGTTATAGCGATGTGAATACAGTGGATTACACATGCCACAAATGCGCTTCGCTCCGCTCAGACACAATGCCTGAAGTGAAAACTGAACCGAATCACGTGAACATAGAGAGCAGTATTTATGTAACGTATTTATAGATGTATTAAAATCGATGTTTCGTGAGTAGATAGATAAGTACTTAAGTAGAGAGTAAGTAGGAAGAGAAAGAGGAAGAGGTAGAGGCAGAGGAGCTCCCAGACAATCCAGACTCTGGGCAGACGAAGGAGAGGCCGCAACGATCTTATCGGGAGGATGGATATGGAGAGCGGGAGGGCGAGCGCTGGTAAGGAGGAGGACACGCTCTAAGAAGAGTAGCGAAACCTCCCTATTCCACATCACGCGACTGGTTCTCCCTCGATGAACACCTGGGATATGCATACCCCTAACCTCCGAAATCACGTGCGGCGGGGACTTATAGGCGACATGTGTACCCTCTGAGATGCTCCTGCAGCTCTTTCAGTGCCACTTCATCCATTTCAACCGCCTTCTCTAGATATTCCACTTTCCAGCTATTCCTCCCGTACCGACGCTCAGAATTTTTATCCCACACTTGGTTCAAATTCAAATCAAAAGTCGTATACGTTTGGCCAAATATTCCATGCTCACTCTTGTAGATCACCATATCGAAATACACCAACTTCGGAAGCTTCTCAGGTATGACTTCGAAATACTCATGCCACCTGCCGGAGAATTTCCGACCGACAAATGCAGACCCGCCTTCCTCAACACCAGTGATTAACGGGGATGGTCCCACAGCTGCACAATTTTATGGAAGTCATCGTTTTTCGTATGCAAAACCGCGTGATAGATGATCGTCGCCCCCACCAGCTCTAGAAATCGTAGTGTTTTTCCATGCGCAAAAATCCATTCCATCTGTGAGTGTGACTGGACGCAATACCCCGTCAACCGTAGCCCTTCCAGCCGCGGAAAAAATACCTCGTCCTCGCGTAGTTGCATCGCAGGCATGAAAGCATCACCAACCTGACCGAGCTCGAGATACGTCAGGTTCTGTGACTCAGCCACGGAACTGGGGAATCTGCTATACATGTCTTCCGAGCCTTGGTCGTCACACTTCGTGGCCCGAGGCGGAAGGTATGGAGCCCTTGCATAATCTTCTGGAAGGCAGGATTGGGTGCAATCTCAGGATCGAGCATGGTGTTGATTAGGTTTAGTGTGTGTAGATTGCACAGGTCGTCGTGACAGAGCGCATCGATGTGTGTTAGGATATATTTGCGGTGTTCATGGTCTTCCCAGTCTCCGTTGGGGTTCACGATGAATCTGATGGTCATTGAGGAAAGCTTTGGAAATAGGTATAGTTTTTCGAGCGCTTTTTTGACTGATTTGTCGAGCGTGTCCATCTCATCCTCCGAATACGCGCCGGGCGATGTTTTGTCCTCTTCCCCTTCGCTCATACAAAACATCACAGACTCTACATAACCCCGCAAACTGTCAGACTTGAGAATCCGCTTGAACTTCTTTGCGCCTTTTCTGTCGTTGAAGAGCTTAACTCGTTCGAACAGCGCTGCAGTGGCGAGGGCAGAAAGGGGCGATGAGACGAGCCGGAGTTCTTTTAGGGATTTAATATCCCTAATGTCCTCGAATGTTTTCGGGGCGCGGATATAGCTAACGATTTCGAGTTGGACCTCGACTGGAAACTGCAGCGGTATGCTTAATTGAGTTGGTGTAATGGGGGTTACTGGAGGATGATGAGTCGTGTTGGTGGTTTTATCCAGACAGAAGATGGAGGGGGGGTAAGAGTAGATATATATACCGAGATCTAGCCAGCACAGGCACTAACGACAGACATGCCTTGACAGCGTGTTCTCCATCAAATGAGAGAGCTTGAGTCGAAGGCGCTGTTTCTTCACTTTGGCTTCGGATCACGGTTCTCTTCGATCATCGGTATATCATCGCTAGCAAAGTGCACAAAGAGCTGAGTGTTGTTACATGTCGGCTCTATTTATAATGCTACAGCATTAGCGCAAACCCCGTACCAGGTACAGCAAGCAGTTACCCCGAAGCAGATGGTGATACAGCTTGGACAGTTGGATCATGAGAGACGACTCGATTGCGTTTCGTTTGGTTTCGTTTCTATAATATGCCCAGTTAGAAATGAAGTACACGAATGTTTATCTGGAGCCTTACAGTAGTCGAGAGTGTTTTGTTTCGAGTTTATCTAAAATCATCTTAGTATCAAGTTGTAATTTCCCCTTTGTATCAATGGAAAGGTTTCACAGCATGTCCGTGGTGGAGGTGGATGGTGGAGGAGGTTGTACATACATGTGGTGAAGGTGAGGCAACACGAAAATCAAAGCTTCCTTCAGCCTTGCTCTTGCATTGGCATTTACTCGCTGCATGCCGTGCAGCGGACAGTCTCCACAGTACTCGTCTTTATCGTCAACTCCTCACTCAAGTTCCTGTAAAATATTGATCCATTGCGCCATCCGAGTCCAACTCATTCAAGTCCCAGTTATCCGGCCGCTGTAATACCCGCAGCAGCATTTATCTACAGTAAGCTGTTGTAAACCCAAACAAAAATTTACCATCCGTTACAATCTCATAAGTCATCAATCAACTCCACAAAACCCCCAAAAATGAAAGTACCGTCATAAGATCCCGTATCCCCAAACAAAACGCCTTGAAAATGTCCTAATCCATTCGTGAAAGCCTAAACACCGACCCATACCTCACCTTCCGGCTCAATCTATCCTTATTAAACACACCCTCTTCTACATCCTCCACCTCCTCTGTACTCATTTCACTAAACACATACTCGTCCCCCCGCTTCCATACCTCGCAGAAGTTGTTGTCAAATGCAACGTATTTGAGGTTGATGGAAATGGTAGGGTTGAGGTTTCCATCCAGCTCTGCTGATGTTTCGGCTGCTTTGACGAAGGAACTGGCAAAGTCTTGTGCATCCCTCCAGGCGGGACGCTTTTCTGGTTCGGCTTCTTTTGATTTCGCGGTGGGGCTATCTTTACGGCCGACCAGAGGGATAGGTCGTGGTGATTGTCGTGTTGCGCCGGGGGCGGTGGCGCTGGGGGCTGCTGCTGCTGCATTGGTATTGGAAGCGGGGGTTGGAGGCGGGGGAACAGCAGCTCTCTGCAGTTTAAAGCTGACAAGGTCAACGCACCACACTGCAAATACGTGCAACAAGCTCTCCTATCATCGAGTTAATCATTGTTCCTCACTAGCCCACATCATCTCGACATACCCAAACATCATCCTCAAAATCTGCTCTGAGACTTAAATGTTGGAGCCCATAGCACTTGGTAATTAAATTCGTCGCCACGTCATGAGTAAGGACCTCCCGCTTCGTCTTCGATGATGTGCCTATATTCCTCTCATCCCATTCCAGACGCAACTCTTTCAGTGTTTCTCCACTTTTGCAGATCAGAGGGACCAGTCTGTCGTAGTGGTATCCAACTCGAAAGAGTTCAATGTGAAGCAGTTCCAATTTCGAATTGCTCAAAATGCTCTCCACTGGCTCCCAGGAGGAGCTTCGCAGGCGGAATTTGCGAACACGTATAGATTCACAACTTCCAAACTCCTCCAGCAACGGCTCTTCGACGCTGTGAAGTGTTAGGCAATCGAGATTTGAGAATGATGTGGTCATTATGCTAGAGAATGAATCGCCAAGTTGCATATCGCCCCAAAGGCCGTGCATAGTGAGCCGTTTCAGGGAATGCCCCGGAGGCTTCTTCCCTTTCCTTTGATCCCCAGGATAAGGCGCAAACAGGACATCAAATAGCTGTATCTCTTCCTCGAGCTCGGCCCAATTATCAACGAAGGTAAGGTGGAGAAAGCGTAACGCTGCACAATTGTCGATAGCACGCCGGATCTCGAGAACCAACTCTGGTGAGACTATCTCTTTTAGTCGTAGGGACGTAAGGTGAGAGAATACTCCGACTCTAAATATTTCTTCCCGGCGATCAACCCATCCATCATTACCCAGCCTGAGCCTGGTAAGAAGGGGACGATCCTTTAATGCGTTTAAAAAGTTGTCATTGGGTAGCTTCATTGAATCCCACCTGCTCATGAAGTCAGCTTGTAAGTAGAAAGTACGGTAATTGCCCTCGATTTACCTGAACGACTTCAATTTCGGCATTTTCTCCAGCGCAAGTTCTACCAAGCACATAATTGTTGCTTCCATCGGTAACTCATACTCCGGGGGTTCGTCAAACTCCTCAGCATAGCAATCTCTCGAAATTCCGATCCGCAGATCCTCGCAATATTTTGCCGCATTCGCCTTAATCAAGTGACGGAGACATTGCGCAAATGCTGTTCCCGACGTTTCAACCAGCATCAATTCTACATTGCGATATAGAACTGGTATCGCAAACTCTCGAGAAATCCTGGAGACGAGACAAAAGTTGTAGAGAGTTTCCCTTGAAGATTCCTCGATGATCAAGCGGTAGACGTCGAGCGGAATATCGGGCCAGCGCAGGTCAGGCGGCGGTACCGAATCGGCCCTGATATCCGGTTCTCTCGTCACTTTCTGCATCCGGTAGAAGGTGATATTTCTTAGCCCATGAATACTCCAACTCATTAAGTGGAATGGGTAGGAAACGGGGTTTGAATTGCGGCGCGCGAGACTGCGGAGTGTGTGAGGTGTAAGATGGGAGCTAGGTGTGAAGCGCCACGTCAGGGATGGCTGTCGGCTGATGGGAAGCAGGCGCTGCAGAAACCTTAAGTTGAAGGGCGACTCGGGCTAGGTGCAAAGAAGTACTTAGAAAGAGAGGTCGGGGGTCGGGGGTGGAGGAGGAGGAGGAGGAGAGGGTAGATTTCTGTTTACGGGTGGTTTGGCCTTTGAGTAATAATGGTGGTCGATGGTACTGAGAAGCTGAGGTCAACGCCGAAACAAGGCTGAGAACACTGGTTGGTGTTGTTGCATTGCGGGGTAGGTAGAGCGGCACCAATGGCAAATAACCCCAACCCACCAGCACTGAAGCTGTCAACTATAATGGGCCACCGTAGGTATACCGTTCGAACAATCGAAAGCTTAAGCTTATCTGTGGTCCCCTTCGTTGCATTATATCCAGCATCGCAAGCTACGAAAAATGGAAGAGCAGGAGTGCTGCACCTGCAGGCGATGGCGGTTAGCGTTGGCCCTGCAGTTGGTGATGCTGAGCCAGGCAGATGTTGTAGATGCGGTTTTGTTGCTGCGCTCTTGTAGGACTTTTGTGTACCTTGTATGTACCACCATTGTGACCTGGACAGACCAAGCAGCGCCTTAGCTCACTTCGCACTGGCCATATCACACTTGTGCACATGATGAGTAACACTCCAATCTGAAACTTATTTTTTCACCCAAATGGTGCTTCAAAGAGCACATCTCGATCGCCAAACATCAACCCCTGGAAGAAAGCCTCTTCCGTCATTTTTTCACAACCTTCATGCACTTCTCGCTTTAACAATTCCCACACGTACACTTCAGGAAATTGGACAACCATATCCCTCGGGTCTGGAAAACCAAGAGGCCGGAACTGCGAAAGGCACATAGCGCGGCGCAATGAAGTGTATTTAGGTGATGATTTCTTGTCGTTCGCTAGATCTAGCCATACCTGATAGAGACCGCGAATTATAACATCCCAAGAGTAAATTAACCACCGTGGGTCCAATCTCATGGAGACTGCGAATTGGTTCCAGAAGCAGAATTCTCTGCCATTCAGCCGGGGGTCGTTACGCAGAATACCGGGTTTGATGTAGCGGTTGTAGACTCTGTTGAAGAAGCGCGAACAACGAGCGAGAGAGACGGCGGTTGAGATGTGGTCGATGTGGTCGTAGATGTTTATCAAGACTTCCGCCGGGAGGGACTCCATGGTTGTAATTTGTAGCCGCCATGAAGTCTTGGACTCGAGCTGGAACTAGGGAAAGGGCGGCTGTTGCGCTTGATGCTACAACCCTCCCCCGATTCCCAAACACTGGAAAGCTAGCCTTAAACTCGCAGTCCCAGGGGCAAGATGGTAACAGGCTAGACAAACACTTGAACTGACAACTTGTTGCTAAGAGGACGTATGCTATTGACCTAACCCTACGTCGAAGTGATGACTTGTGACGAACTCATAGTCTCGGAACCCTCATTTCGAGACTCACGACTCAATCCTCCGTTGACGACAGGTTGCAACTCAATGTCCACATCCACTGGTCTTCTCCATTGCCACCGATTCCCTATCACCACTCCAGTACACTCAAATATTGGGGCCAAGAGCATAGATACCGCTAACATCTGTCCATATG
The DNA here is from genome assembly GCA_014904905.1 of Wilcoxina mikolae CBS 423.85. NCBI lineage: Eukaryota > Fungi > Ascomycota > Pezizomycetes > Pezizales > Pyronemataceae > Wilcoxina > Wilcoxina mikolae. The sequence continues at coordinate 863,943 of MU122107.1, forward strand.
ACCATTCCCGTTCCTCACCTTCCACCTGGTTTGCTGCAATCACCAACTCGTTGAAGACAACAAACATCCCCCAGAACGTCGTCCCTACCGCTAATATAACCCACCGCACCAACACTACACAGCAGTTCTTTTTCCGTTCTGCCAAAACCTGCTCCGAACGCGCCCGTACAAACACCATATATACCAGCTGCCCAACGGTCACTGCCATAAAGCCGACAGTAAACCATTTGATATCACGCCGATCCTTCCTCGCATATCCCATTGATGCCCCCGCCTTTGTGGACTCTTCACACGGTCCACCAAGCATCCCGTTCTCCGAGGCAGACATGTAGTAGATGACCCATGACTCAAATACAAGGGTGAGCCCCGCATACAAGAATTTTGTTGGCCGCGGGATGGGATTCCGGATGCAGCTACAAAAGAAGGGAACGATGATGATCAGGAGGTAGTGGACCAGGATGTGGTGGTGGAATAGAGATAACCTCTTCAAGGCTGATTGCACCACTGCGGTAGCAAGTATTGCAAGCCCGGTGAGGCCCATCGAGAAGCGGAAGGAAGCGTGTTGTTGTTGCTTGCCCAGACAGTCGAGGACGATGGATAGGAAAGTGAGGGTGTAGATGGAGAGACGTACCTACACAGGCGTGGTTAGTTGCCGGTTCGTTTTGGGGAAGAAGGAGAGTGTTGGAGGAGCTCAAGCTTACACCAATCCCAGAGACATCGGGGTTGCTTCCAATGATGCACGTGTGCGGCATTTTGTATATGTACTCTGTGGTGATTGAGATGATAATCGACCAGCGAATTGGGCCCGATTTATACGGCCATGATGGCTATCATCGACTCACCTCTTGATCAGCCGCGGTGGCTTGGTTTTTCCAACAGTGTACTCTACCCCGATCGAAATCTTCAGCTCGACCGAGCCACCACCACCGCGTCCAGTCCGTCGGCGCGCATGGCAGTTTTACTGCCACATTTTTTCACGGGGACCGGCTGGACGTGCATGCCTGAGATATGTCTCAAGAGAAATCCATGAAGGAATACCGTACGGCGAGTTGCTGAGTCTACCACAGCCCAAGATCTAGAATAACAGAGTTTGCGTGGTTGAAAAGCAGTCATTGCGGGCCAAAAACTTCTGATCAAGGGATATTCTGAGCGAGGTATGAATGTGGCCCAGATCTGGCGATGAAAGGGATTCACGTCTGCAAGCCGTTAGGTGCACCCGAAATTTCACGCTGTGGACATACTACACGCAGGCCAGCGTGTGTACATGAAGTACATGAAGTACAGAAGATACCTTGCGGTCCCAACCGTCGCCTGTATGACGATCTAATTGGTGTTCAACGTCTCTGCATACCAGCCGTGACTCGGAAACATGAGATGCATTGCGCACAATATGCAGTCCATGCGTAGCTGTTTCGAAAACCAGCTGAGAGCGTACAACAGGCTGGCTGCGGAGACATAGCAAGGTATGTGCACGCCGCACAAGTGGACATTGGACAAACAAAAGATCCATACCCAACTCCAAGTGTAACTTGCTCTATTATTGTTGTCCCTACTCAAAACTGCTTGACACCAAGCAGAAATTGGGTGGTATAACTTACCTGTAGGTATTCAAGTACGCTGCCATAAACCAGATTTGACTCCTACATCCGACAAGGCTGATCATCAGTCATCACGCGCTGTCTAACGCCGGGGGCGCAGGATGAAAAAAAGCTATATTCCTGTTGCAACATTCATTAGGTCTCGTGAGATGTGGATTGCGCTGGATTTCATGAGAGTTAGAGGTGCGGTGTCAACATATAACTTATCCCCTCTGCCCTCATCCGCTGCGCCACTACATGCTGTTTTGTGGTTAGTTTTATGATGTTTCCGCCGCACTCGTACGCGGCCATGGATGCTTTGTTTCTTCTAAATACCATCTCTTTGGCAACAGAGGCTCGTCCGACCGCTTCCAGACTGGGATGACGGAGATGAAGCCCGTTCAGTGTCTATATACAGCTACCGGCCCAAAGCCTTGGTGATCACAGAGCGAGATTCCAGGATACTGTATTATCTTGGGTAATAGACTCAATCGCCAAGGCAGGCGAAGCTTTGTCACAGAGGCTAGGCAGTAATTCGATTTCACCACCGCACGGAACGAGGACAAATTCTGCCTTGGGGAATGACATAGAATATGGTGGGATTGAGTGCCTGATTAAGTAGTCATTGAGTTTCTGAAGATTTTCACCAAACTGTTGTTATGTTTGTTGTTTAGGAGGTCGTCAATCCTTAGTTGAGTTGGCTAACCCCTTTTTGTTCCAACAGCCCACCCAGGCAAAATCCACACAACGCCACAAGTTTTAAAGAGCGAATATTGTGCAACTTTGAGAACCACGTTTAGAAGCCTTGGGAGAAGAAGAGATATATATCATAGCAATAGCCAGGAAATATTCTTGGTTGTTGCAGCTGGTCAGGTAGGCAAGGCTGAACAGAATAGCTTCATGGAACAGTGCCTCAGGTGACCGAAATTTATTCTCACAACTCCCTACTTAAGTAGGATTCATGACTTGGTGGGGCAAAGTGTAAAGACAACGAAGCATGGCCACAATGTGGGAGGATTTCTCGACAAAGCAAACTAAGAGCTGTTGGAAAAGACATCGAATGATAAAATATGCATCATTGCCGTTCTTCCCATGTAGATTAGGAAGGGCGATCCTGCTCGACCTCATCAGACTTTCTTTGGCTTCTCTCATCCATATTTGTCACCATTTCACCATCAATTCGTTGGCATATAACGCTGAGGTTCTCAATAGTCTCTGGGTTGGCAGAGTAGTCAAATCGAACATTTGATGTACGGTTGATGGAGAGCTCAAGGAAGGACATGGCTCCAGGTACGTGCGTGCCAATTATTCCGCAGAGATTGTCGGGAAGAGGACCAATTGTGATATACCGGTATCGAACATCAAGTCACTTGGAATTCGCCTTGTGAACCTGATACGCCGTTACACCAGGTTAGGAGAGCGATAGCACAGACAGAATTTGCGGGAGTCAATCTGTGAGAAGATTAGTACATTTCTGGGTGGTCGATGTTTTTGTTTCTTACACCAACAGTTAGATTGTCACATCGCGCTCATATCCGGTCATGCACAGGCTACGTAGTTGCTGGGTATCTGGAAGAAAGGAGAAATAATATTGCAGGATAATCTGCCAGGAGAAACGTTTCGCATTTCCGTCCATGGCGTTATGCATATTTCTGCCCACAGACTTAGCCGCAGTTGGATAGTGCGATCTGTTGCGGCTGCGGCAGGGCTGAAGCGCCTGTTCTGGTGTTAGCTAGCGCACGACTTGGCTCAGGGGCAGGGTCCTTAGAGCAACAACCATCTTTCAACCTCATCTCCTCATGTCCTCCTGGTCTACAACTACTGACATGCATGCCACAGAATCGATTCCACTAGAAATCCTCTTCCACATCGCCTTTTCATCCTCAGCAAGTGGTCAAATCTTGTAGTTTCCACCAGCTCCACCGTCTCTACACCCAGCATCCCGAATCCGTGTCCACATCGCGTTTCCGTTCATACCGAACCTTCCGTCAACCCTACATCGTGCACATCAATCGTGTACATCACCATGCACTGTCGCTTCTGCGGCGAAGTGGCATTCTGCGTCGCACCGGCGTACAATTTCACTCGCATACGGCAAGTCTCGGTAGCCGAAACAGATTACTTTGATGGATGCGATGCGGATATATGGGCTTAGTTTTGTCAGGTTGCAGGAAGAGTATACGGATGACCATAGGTATGGTTTGGCCCATGTAACGTTTTAGAAGAGGATGTGAAGAGGTTTGCAAAGGTGATGAAGAGAGGCATGTGAAGACCTGGAGGGCGGGGCGGTTGCCTCCTGAGTTATTGTGGAATTCAGGCCTCTTGTGATTTGCCTAAAGATCCAGGTTGACCTGGATTTTGAATAGCATATGCTAAAGGAGGATCTACAATGGCCTAACGCATGCGCGTAGTACTTACGTACAATATCTTTGATATCAGGGGACTTCTGTTCCCATGTTAAATTGATGTGACTATACTAATAGGTTATAATTACTACAACAAATACCCACAACACCCCAACATAGTGATTATTTTAAGACATACAAAGACAAAGAAAAACTAAAGAAAGATTTCTCTGCATTTCCACTCGGTTTGGGGGTAATGTGGTAGTGTTGTTTTGTCATGCGTGTGGTCGTCGTTTCATTTTTATGGTTCCTAGATCAAAAGCTGATGGCGAATTCAGGGCGTCCGAACTACGTTGTAAATATTATCAATCAAATGGCCATCTCCGCATCCGTCTAATCCGATCTCGCAAACCAACCCCTTCCAAAGGAGTGCAGTGAACGTGCCAGTGTCAGAGTCTGGAATACGAGTTCTCGTCCAGTCCATTGAGCTTCTTAAACTCCTGATTGTGCACGCATGAATGCGTTAAACGTTAGATTGGAATCATGACGGGTAGTGTCCGGAGCTATTACTAACCTCTAGGCTTCTCTCGAGCCGGCTCACAACATTTATGTGCACTTCGTTCTTGAACTCCTCGTTATCGAGCGTAACTTTCGTCGATTTTGATTTGTTCCGCCAACGGGCAAGTCCATCTATGCAATAAGAAACCGCGCAGCCGTAGTCCTCGCCAGGATGGAACATAAGATATCCGATGCGCTGTTTGATTACTTCATAATCGGTGTCGTCGCTTCTCGCAATGTTTGGATCGGTCCGGAAGTCATTTAATGGTTTATCACACCAGAGTTCGGTGAGAAAGAATCCCAGACAGAGAAGGCTCTTTTCGTGCTCCACAACAGTTGTCGTCGGCACGGTTTCTTCTCCGGGCGGTGGAGGCTCGGTAGAGCCAAACAACCGGCGCACCATCGGCATCTCAAGCGCCGGCTTGAAAGCTGAGACTTGTTGGTTCTCGGCATCTAGTAGGCGAGCAGGTTTTCGTAGAAAGACAATGTCCTTAGTCCCCCAACTTTCACCCAACCACTCAGTTCTATGTAATTGCATGACGGCCGATGCTACCTTCACTGCCAGTTCCAATCGTTGGTATTCTTCGAGATATTTTTGAAACAGGAGCTGCTCGAGGGAGACTGGTTCTCCAACGTAAAAGGGGAGACACGTCTTCGGAGGCCAGGCTTGATGTTGCAGTCCTCCCAGCTCATCGATCAAGAATCCGATACAGCTACTCACTAACGAAGTTGCTTTCCTGATTTCGCCGCATAAGTCTCTGATGTGCTGGTGCTCATCCGTGATCGCCTGAACGGAAGACCCTTCGGAATTCGCACTCCTAGCCCTCACTTCAGGTGATTCTAGAATCGTCACAACTTTTGGTATTGGGGAACGGTCGACTCTCCTGTCACCATCAGCGTGCATCAGTGAACTGCCTTCCTTTGTCCGCTTACTGAGCGCCAATCTTTAAGCTGCCACCTAATCGGCGAAGCAAGCCCTGAGGTCTAGAGATCCGAGATGTACACGTCTCTTGTTCCTCTCTGCATAATTCTCGATCGGCTGGTCCGTCTGTGTTCGCTGACGATACGTTTCTCGGACAATCAATAGACTGAAATTCCATTCCGTGCCAACACTTCTGAGAAGCCATATTATCCACTGACCAAGGTGGTAAGTTAAAGAGAACCTTAAATCGGAAATCATCATCTGTAGGACAGTGCTCAAGGAGCAGACTCGCGTTATGGTTGCACGAACAAGGAGCCGCTTTAAATGTCCCGTGCAATACGCTGTGAAGGCTATTCGCTCGCATCCGTATCTTGTTATAGTTTCGGGCGGCGAATAACCGGTTTTGTTGTTCTGGGGGATGTCGGTCTGCTGATTGTTTCGCTAATCGTGCCAGATCAGAATTTATTTGTCGGATTTCGTCCAGTGATGAGTTGAATTCCTCCTTCTCCAGTGCAGCCCACACATTATGCCATTTAGAACGGGACAACTGGCAACAAATATCAGTACTGATACAATCGCTGCTTGGTGGGTTTTCCCAGCGACATTTACCTTATAATTTGCGTCCAGTCCAAGACCCTGCCCTACTTCTTGTATAGACTCAATGAGAGCTTTGACCGAAACGGTGAAAATGTCGACTTCTTCAGCCCGGAATTTCTCTCGAAGACGCTCTTGGAACCAATCGTCCTCCCACCCTTCGCCTTTAAGAAATCGTGCTAATTCGTTCGGCGGAACTAGCCCGTCGAGGAGGTCGGTACAAGTGTTTTCAAATTTGATGCATTCCATGTTCAGCCTGCGGAGCAGTCGTTGTAGTACACGCCGATGTTTTCTGGCATCCGCAAACATACCAGCACCCTCCTGGTAGCCTTTGACAACCAGCGGAAATATAGCCAAGGCCAAACCTGCCGCTTCAATACCAGTTACCATGGTGTGAGGGTGATTGATGGCAGGTGGTTGAAAATGTTCCGAATCGATGGGCTAGGTACTGCGTTGCAGTCTCCGAACTTCGATGTTCTATATCGAATCTTTCCAGCCGCATGATTAATGAGTGGGGTCACTATGCGGGGATGGTTTTCTACGTCTGATATGATTGGTCCGGTGCAGCAGTGCGGGATGAGGGGTGAGGTCAGGTTTCGCACATTGCACAACAAGTCCGTGATCGTAAGGTAGACAGCGACAACCTTCGTAGAACCAGGTTAAAACGATGAGTGTCTTCGTGTCCACGGCCACTTCACACAGTGATCGGCATGTCATCTTCTCAGGAGCTACGATATACCCTCTCTACACTTATTGCATCCAACAGTTTGATACACTGAAGCAGTTGGCTGTGGACTCTAATCTGAAGGATTCGTCTGCGAGTATTCAAAAGTCTTTTTCCAGATTGCAGTCAGTCTCCTTGTCTAGATCCATTTATATCGCTATTTACTTCTAGCTATAGGATCTGGGGAGAAAATGTTGGAGCACACAGGCGCAACCGAGTCTCCCTCGACTACCGGCTCCAGGAAGCCTCGAAGGTCAAAGACATGGTTGTAAATCTTCTGGGAGACCTCTGCGATGATTTACAAGAAGGTATACTCTCACTAGCATATGTATGCATTCGCACTGGCCTGGTAACCTATTCTAGTAATTGAAATAATCCCCACAATTCCTGGAGATTCAACTGAAGTTCGAGATACTGCTCATATTGAAATTTCGGATAAAGAGGAAGTTCCAAAACCAAACCAAGTGGATTTCGATGAGTGTTTAATGGATATAAACCATGTTATTTCTTGTCTATACGGCTTTTCTGTCGCTATTCGAAATCCTGCACCACGCGATCGACTTGAAAAGTGCTCTTCCATCGACGTCTCATTTCGAATTTTTCGACATCCAACGTGTTTCCGACAAGTTCCCAGACGCCCAGTCCTATCTTCATCAACGGCTAGGTAAAGCCAATGTTAGGCGCCGTCAGCTACTTCAGTACTACCGGATGCATCATAACAAAATAAGCGGTCGGTATGCTTTTGAACCAGACGAACTACCGAACGATGATTGGGAGACTGCCAACAAAGAGGTTCAAGAAACTTGTAAGGAGGATGTTGTATCCTCCCCAACCGAGAACAAGGACATAGAAAGAGGACCGCCCATCTTAGCCGTTGCTGGAACAGTTGTTACTAAAAAGACGGAAACGACAATCTCGATTTACCCCGCGAAACTAGTCGCCGATATAGATATGGACGCCTGTTCAGTTACCGACCAATCTTGCACTTCCTTCTCCTCGTCAGCAACTGGCACGGATGCACACCCTCTGCGCGTGCCGGCGATGCCGGAGGTTGACAGTGGCGTACATTCGTTCCAATGTCCCATTTGTTTCGATATTGTTTCCATTCGGGGCGGGCAATCTTCTTGGAAGTAAGTTTCTATCCATTATATGGTCGAGGTGATGAATTTTGATTCTTGCTAGGAGACACGTCTTTCGGGACATTCGCCCCTACATGTGCACGTTCCCTGCTTGCGTCAAACTGGAACACCTGTTCGGAAATCAGCACGAATGGTTTGAGTATGAACTTGAATATCATCGGCGGTCTTGGCACTGTAACCAATGCAACCAAACATTCTCCAGCGTCGAAACATTTAAGAAGCACTTGCAAAGGGCGCACCCGGATTCGTTTTCTGAAGAGTTCCTACCGACAATAATCGAGAGATGCACTCGCCCAGACGAATCACCCCAGATATGTCCACTATGCGGGGAGATACAAACATTTAATCGTCTGCAACGCCACTTAGGTTCTCACTTGCAGCAGATAGCATTATTTGTTCTCAGGGTCAGTGAAGACTTAGAAGAGGAAGGTGGATCAGATGTGGCAATAGGTGTATCGGAAGACGATGAACGCGAGCTTAGCCACAGCACTCTGAGTCAGCCCCCAGTTACGGACAGCATCACGACTCAGCCCTCAATTCCGGACATTCCAGAAAGTCCGCATTCGCGACCACCCTCACCGTCTGGGCCTCAACCAGGTTCCGAAAAACAGGCTGCTGCAGAGGGAGGCCATCTCGAAGTCGCGGAAAGACTGCTCACCGCAAATGCCAACGTCAATGCTGCTGCTGCTGATGGTGGTCGGGCTGCATTGCAAGCTTCTTCGAAGGGAGGCCATCTCGAGGTCGTGGAGAGGCTGCTCGCCGCGAATGCCGACGTCAATGCTGCTGCTGAAGATGATTGGACTGCACTGCAAGCTGCTTCGAAGGGAGGCCATCTCGAGATCGTGGAGAGGCTGCTCGCCGTGGGTGCCAATGTCAATGCTGCTGCTGCTGCTACTTATGATGGTCGGACTGCACTGCAAGCTGCTTCGGAGGGAGGCCATCTCGAGGTCGTGGAGAGGCTGCTCGCCGCGAATGCCGACGTCAATGCTGCTGCTGAAGATGGTTGGACTGCACTGCAAGCTGCTTCGAAGGGAGGCCATCTCGAGATCGTGGACAGGCTACTCGCCGCGAATGCCAACGTCAATGCTGCTGCTGCTGTTGATTATGGTGGTCGGACTGCACTGCAAGCTGCTTCGGAGGGAGGCCATCTCGAGATCGTGGAGAGGCTGCTCGCCGCGAATGCCGACGTCAATGCTGCTGCTGCTGTTGATTATGATGGTCGGACTGCACTGCAAGCTGCTTCGAAGGGAGGCCATCTCGAGATCGTGGACAGGCTACTCGCCGTGGGTGCCAACGTCAATGCTGCTGCTGCTGATGATGGTGGTCGGACTGCACTGCAAGATGCTTCGGAGGGAGGCCATCTCGAGGTCGTGGAGAGGCTGCTCGCCGCGAATGCCGACGTCAATGCTGCTGCTGCTGTTGAATATGATGGTCGGACTGCACTGGAAGCTGCTTCGGAGGGAGGCCATCTCGAGATCGTGGAGAGGCTGCTCGCCGCGAATGCCGACGTCAATGCTGTTGCTAAAGATGGTTGGACTGCACTGCAAGCTGCTTCGAAGGGAGGCCATCTCGAGGTCGTGGACAGGCTGCTCGCCGCGAATGACGACGTCAATGTTGCTGCTGCATCGCGAAAATGAGGCGGAGTTGAAAATACACGCGGTATTTGGAAATGCAACCAAAGTTATTTGTTTTTAGGCCGAAGTTGTAGGTCTTTTGGACGGATTTGGTCCTTTGACAGTTTTGTTCTTTGGACTGTAGCGAAGTTTAGCCCTTTAGGTCCGCAGCAAAGTTGTTGGTCTTTTGGATGTATTTGTCTGTAACGAAGTTTGATGGATTTAGTCCTTTGGGGCCACAATAATGACGTCGCCTGGTGCCACTGGCAGTGGGATCATGACGTCGATAGACTTGCACACTAAACCTTGATGTAGACTTTAGCCCAAACGTTTTCTCCGCTACCGTGCCAGATGAATCATGACGTCGACAGACTTATAGGCCAAAGCTTATCCCCGCTACCAGCTCTGTCACCGCCATCCACTCAGGCTGACAGGGCCACGGCCAGGGAACCTCACGATGTCCAACAGCATGGTGTTGATGATTACAATCGAAGGTACAGGGCTAATGGCGGTGATTCAGGTCTTTTGGAGGGTAGGTCTCCAAGTCAGATTTACCAATCAAATCTCCAGCTCGATTTTTATGCACTTTACACATGTGCAAGCATACCTGCAGCCGCTGGCACCGTACTGCTTTGAGGAGTTCTAAGGGTCATTCACCAACCAAATCATAGATCTCAAGCGTTTTCCAAAAGTCTCTCAACCGGCAGCCATCGAAGCCCCCCCCCCCCCCCGGCTCCTATTTACAGTAGAAGCCAGTTAGAAGATGATTTGCACTGTCGTCGGCAGGCTGCAGAGCGGAATAGCCACAGAAGGAGCCCTCAACCGACAAACTCCACCCTTGCAGTATACGACGATCCTCGCTCCTCATTCTTGGATGCTTCCGACAGCCGAACTCAGGCCGACATCTCTCCTGCAAGCTAGCATCCATCGACGGCTATGTCCGTGTGCGAGAGTTTGAGAAGTGCGCCTAAACGTACCAGTCGAGATACGGTCATCACCGGGCGCTGCCAAAGTTGACGAGTGCGTTTCTGTGATTGCTTAGCCTGCTCTAGTACCATTGGCATCTCTGCTTTGTTTACTATAGATACTAGGTACTTAGCTAGCGCAAAGCTTAGGACGACTTCTCATGTGGGATATTTCAGGGGTCCGTAGACCAGACATTATTCGCCTTACTCGTAGATCCCCGCAACCATCTTTCAACCTTATCTTGCCATTTCCTCGTGCTCTGCTTTCCACAGCCACTGACATACCTGCCATACTCGAATCAATCCCGCCAGGCGTCCTCTCCCACATCCTCTCCTTCCGACTGCCAACAAACCCGGACCCAAACCACCATCCCCTCCTCACGCCCTCCCACTCGTCAGCCTTGCCAAACGATCGAATCCTGTCAACATTGCTTCCATCTGATCCAATACCTCTACACCCAGAATTTCTATGCCCAGCACCCCAAGACCATGTTCAAACCGCGTTTCTAATAGTTAGTACCGGTACGGCATCGATTCGAAAGGTATCAACGCTGCAAGGGATAAGTTGTAGACCTTGGTATAGAGGGAGACATGCAGATGCCATATGTCGCTTGTATGTACTTTGATTTAATAAGGTCCGAATGATCGTGCACCGATAGTTATGAAGTGGTGGGAGTAGTATCTAGCTAGTTACAGAAAACGTACGCGGACGATATCGACAGTGCACAACGCAAGAGAACATCCCGAGAAATATATACAAATATCAAGCATTTATTTGCTTGTCTCTACACGTTCTCCATTGCCATCTGGGACTCCACCTAGGCCCGCGCGCAATGAATTCGAGAAGCGGGTGGCAATAGATAGTGTTCTACACATCTCACTACACCACTACAAACCATCTGACATTCAGCGCGTCAGCGAGGAGTTCCCTGCTTGCGACGGTTTCTGCATGGGAAGAGTTAGACGTCGGAACAGCAGATAGTGACGTCAAGAGAGGTCAGGTGTAATGGTATTCATGGTTAGGAGGCATTGCAGATATCATATTTCTAGAGTAGAGTTCTGGTCCATGGCCATTAGGAGCTGGTCTTAGAGGAGACAGTGTTAATTTGTCCATTCTACTTCTCGCAAGTGATAATAATGAGCGAGCATTCTTGGGAGTAGATTACCTATTTATACATTAACTATTTGCGACATTGATAGTCCACCACGCAAATCTCACCCGGCATCCGCGAACCGAACGTGGTGGGTCAGACGGTCAAGTAGGACAGCTTAAAAACTTCAGTTGTTGATCAGCATTTGGCTGGGTGTCTCATCGGCTAGGCCGTTTCACTAAATCGTCCACGGATCCAAGGCAGCATGCACATTATGCCAAATTAAAACCCATAACCTAATGTATACGCGACCCACATACCACCGCAAGCCTCAAATAATACAAAACACAAATACAGCCCAAGTAAAACACCTGATCGCCTCCTTTCAGTGCGCCCAGAAAACATTCCGCCTACGTAGCCCGACGGCGTGTAGAAGAGTTCCCAGGGTCGGTTGAGCTGGAGTTTCCTGGAGCTAATCGGCCGGGACCGTCCAGTGTCTTATTAATCGATCCGCACAAGATCTTTTTGAATGCGTTTCGATCTTCGAGCATCTCGCGACTAAATTCTGTCGTGTCGACAATGTCCCTATTAAACATTATCAGCCTACCGCAAGTCTAATGCAATCGCCATTACAGAACCTTTACCTTAATGATCCGATCTCAACAGCCACTTCATCATCTAGGTATTCAAACAACCTGGACAACCGCGAATCCCTTCGGCCGAAAAGGACAAACTGGACACCGATACTTCCAGAAGGTGCTCTAAGTTCATCAAGTCGCTTCACACAATTGATGATAACCTTGTCAAGGTCATCATCGTCGTCTAGCTGGCCATCTGTCAGAACGATGAGGTTGAGATGGGTTTTGGATTTAGATGGTCCGCTGTGCCTGTAGCCCTTCTCTTTGTCGGCTTGTGCCTGGATGTAAGGCTCCAAGATACTGTTCACGCGGTGCCCCAGGACCAGTCGCCTTTCACACGGTTGAACTGAGCTGAAGGCATCTGCAACGTCTTTCCATGCCTTGACCTCCTCCACTTCGCAATGATCTGATGCCACGAAGCGGATATCGATTCCATCGGGATCTAGTTGCATAGCCACACTTGCCACATTAATCAGCACTTGTCCCATCTGAAGCCAGTGCTGCTCATCAATTTTAGAATCATCCACCAAGAAAACCTTGAGGGAGTCAGCAAGGGATCAAATCTTGAAAAGGCCGAAACCTCAATGGAATGGGGATGCTAACTGTATCGTAGCCTTGGAGTGCTTGCAGTGGACCTTCTAAGTGATCCTTCAAGGGTGCTCGAGGAGCCATTGAATCACGCAGCTCTTGTGACGTTAAACTTGGTGCTCGAAGTTGTTTCCTGCTGGTCATAGCTTTGAAGGGTTGCGATTGGGTGCGTCCGACCTTTGGGATTGGCGGCTCTGTCTTGGTTGGATAAATCCAATTCCAGGGCATCAAACTCGTATACGTAAATGGGATGGAAAGCCTGCTAAGAATGGAGTATCGATCTTTTGATGTCCTGGGTGTTACCTTAGCTAACACCTCGACTCCGTCGTCATAGGTATCACTCTCATGCTCGTCTGTACCTTCGGGTGCTCCCAGCTTTTCTGGTCTGATGACACACAACGGTACTTGATGCTGCAATATTTTGGAAAGTCGCTGTTCAACAACACTGATACGTGGACGGCTCTTCGGGTTTTGGTGCAACATTTCAAACAACAATTCGAGAATATCCACTACCACCTTCGATTGCCCTGACATATTTGTCAATTTTTTGAACCACTCCTTCACTTCAACTTTGAGGACGTGGTTATCGTGAAATGAATCTCGTATGTCGGCCTCTTTTGTTCTCGCATTGCTGTATTCGCTACACCCGTTTCTGCCAAACAATAGGAAAGTGAGAATTTCACTTATGATGCACGCCAATGACCATATATCACCACCTCTCCCGACTTCTCGGCCGCGTTCGCATTCGGGTGCAACATACGTTGAACAACCCCAGAGCCACTCACTTCCCGTTTCTTCTCCTGGTTTGATTGACCGTATCCGCGCCTCCCCAAAGTCCGCAAGCAGTAAACGGTCTCCTTTCAGTAGGATATTTTGTGGTGTAAGGTCACGATGAGAACCAATTGTCATTAACTGGTCTTGGCTTCCGATGGTATGTCCCCTGACATTAATTGTAATATTGGTATCCTTATCGCTATGGTCATGGATGGCACGGATTGCGTCCACGATGCCCAATAAACGCTCTAGAAACGCCCACTTATCTTCTGGTGTTTCTGGTGGATCAGTGTTATGCATAAGATGGTGAAGATTGTAATCGGCTTGTGGAAAAACCATTCGGTATCTATCGTTTTGTTTGTAGGCAGCTAGGAGTGGTAGGATATGTGGTGACCGGTCCTGAAGTGCGTATTGAATATTGACCTCACGGCGGAATTTACCTTCGTTATCGTCCCCGTCGAGTAACTGTAGCTGCTTACAAGCGTAGGCGTGCTGCCATCTATCAATAACACAACACGTTAATGTGAGCGCTGGATCTAAACTTACTGGTTTCTCGCGGCCCTGGGGAGAGTAACCGAGGCGGTCATAGTCCGGATGGATCTCTATTGCATGTACAACGCCCCAACCTCCTTTACCGAGAGGCTTGTTCCGTATGATTGGTACAACCCTTTCCGAAGGAAGAGCTATATAATTGCCTCGCATATTGTCATCGAAGGCAATCGGTTTAAACATGAACTGATTTTTGTAGAACGTTGTCGCAAATCTATCGGACCCGTCACGGTTTGGAGGGATTTCAAGTAGAATCTCTTTTGGGATTGGGATCTTGTCATCTCCAATTCTAGGATCTTCACAGAAGGGAAAGATAAGTGCCGGGCGTCCAATTTTAATTAGTATCGCTAGGCACAGTCGAAAGTTCTTAAATATGCGTCGATGATAATTGCTCCGAGCTAAGTCCGAATTTGGTGGTGCGTGGTGGTATATTTCGTCAAACACCTTGATAAAAAGATCTTCATTGAATTCGTCCAAAAATTTAAGTTCGGATATGAAGGCACTCCGTTCGGCGTTTTCCTCAAGACTGTAGAGTAGCTCTACCAATTGGTCGCGCCCTGATATCGACATTGCTAAGGATTGCGGTTAACGAGTTGCACAGGCAGCACTAGTACTCGTTGGCGTCTGCGAAAACGATTTGCAGCTCGTAGGTTGAAATCTCGTGTATAGAAATCGATGTTATAGAGGGTGGCTATATCGCTAGTGCACTAGTTGCAGCGAGTGTTGAAGTACAGCTAAACGTGACTGTTGACGGAAATATCAGGTGGGATTTGAGGCTGCGATCGTAAAAAGCGATAGGAAGAAGTCGAGGTAAGGCAGTCAAAGAGCTGATGGGAGAGGTTGATGAAGGTCAATATGGTCAATAATGCTCCGCCCTCCGCTAGATGCCGGTGCGGGGAGAGGGGAACCAGGCCGCCAGTGCATGTCAGATTTCACAATACTGTACCGACAGATGAAAAGCGAACGTCATCTGTCATCGGCCGTTCTGATTCGCAGTTTGGAGGGTGTCATTTGGTGTTGGTTCGCTAACAATATGGTACTGCCACCATATTTTCATCAAAGTTTGAAGAAATACATACAGTACTAGTAATATAACGGTGTATTTTAATTTCTACAATCACATGCCATATTTATCCTTACCTACATCTCATGGACCGTCTCTTGTTCATCCACCTCTTCTGCTTGTCCTCTACTCGCTAGTAGCCAATGCAATTATCACTTGCTTCAACTACTGGTTCGCGCTTTGTGTCATTTCACCTTGGTTCGCACCCAAAACTTGTTATTTAGCATGGTTCGAATGCAAAATATTAATCTTGTCATTTCTGGCGGCGGTTCGTTGGTCATCTGTCGGTACAGTGTCATACCGACATGGATTTTACTTACGTTGAATCAACAAATCCTAGTCCTGAATACGTCTTGAATGTTTTGTTTGGATCGCGGTTTGGTAATGCGATCGAAATCCCGCCGTCTGACAAACGAGCTTGTGAGTAATAAGAAATTCGAAAATCTAAGAACAAGAGCAGTTAGGCTGGATCTGCTGTTTGTATAGTGTACTCTATACCAAAATTGAATTGGGCTTTTTTCCCAAGTAAATTCTCAATATTGATCGTCAGTCTGGATTTTATACTATGTCCTCACCACTGATCTCTTTAATCATCTCCTTGCCCGCCTCTTTATCAACCGTCTCTTTATCCACCGTCTTTTTATCCATCTCTTCAAGTCGTCTAGTCCTCTCGGCCTTCTCCTTGAGCTGCTTCCGAATGCGTCTTTCAAGGAGAAACCATACCAACAAAGTAATGGCTAACAAAGGAACCGACATGATCATGAACATAGCAAACGCTTCCCTGGAATAGCTCATTTTCGCCTTCAACGCCAGTGCATCGGATTTCACCTCGATGAAATCATCATGTTGGAATGTTGTGATTCCTGAATTAAGGAAGGTCTGTAGGACGACTTAGCGTTAGCAGGCACTACCCTATAGATACTAAGTGGCTATTGCATAGAGACTCACTGCAATAAAAGTAATAGGAAGGTATATCATCGCTACCAATGTGATTATCTTCATACTGACAGCATCTTTGCTAGTTTGCTTCGCCATATCTCGCATCTCAAGATTGAGATGACGCATATCCTCAGCGACCTTTTGCGCTCGCTCGGTCTCTCTGCGAGTAATACCATCGAAGCGAGATCTGACTTGTTCGTGGAATGAAACTATCGTAGAATTTTTGAGATCCAGGATGTTATAGAGCTTCGATAGCTGAGTGTCAGCCCTCTCGTTGGAAAACCTAATCACAAGGTTTGACAATACCAGTTGTGAACGGCCGCTGATACGTTTAAGAAAACTTTCAATGTTTCTCTGACGAAGATCGATTTCTAGGCGACATTTCTCTAGGGCATGATCCACTCGGTACCAACACTGGTCATCCTTCTCCGATGCTGGACTGAAATCCCGGATATCGTTATTTAGTTTCACGAGTGCAAGAATGGCCTCTTTGTTTGCGTCCAGACTGCGCTGGAATTCGTGCACCAGTTCTTCGAATCTTTGCCATATCCGTAGATCGTCGAATTTGACATCGAATGTTTTAGATTCCGTCTTGTCGGAGGTGTCCAGGGCACCACGAGTCTGTACAGACATATCAGTTATACAATCCTAAGGTGCACGTGTGGTGATGAAACCTACTCTTTTTTCGAAGTATTCCTCGAGAAAGTTGTAGAAAGAACGCCAATTTTCAGTGGCACTGGAAAAGAGCACCATATGTGTTTCTAATGTCTTTTGGGCGCGGTTGATACTTGTCCTTTCTGACTGAGCCTGCAGCGACTCTTGTACCCGTTCACGGACCCTCTCAGACGGAAAGAGCAGAATCCATGTACTGGATTGATCATCATAGGAAAATTTCTGATATACAGCTGTCCGCCGAATGGACCATCGTTTCCAAGGATCATTTTCTTCGTTCTTCTCCACCACATAATTGAGCGAATAGCTTGTTTCTGGTAAGCACAATTATAACGTTAGACTGCTCGAGTGCACAGTGAGTGGCTTGATATACACACCATATTGATCCAATAGCCCTGATTTGTCTGCGAAATGCAGTTCGTGTATTCCACCTCCAAATGAGTTATCGGAGTTTTCCACTTTCCACCCGAACATGTGGACATAGTCGAGAAAGCCAGGCATTACTTGATATGTCGTGAGAATTTGTCTCAGCATTTCTACAGTAATGCCGATATGGCACCATGACCACGCATCTGGATCGGACGGCTGGATTATACTAAAAATAATTAGTACGAAAACATCAAGTATAATATTTTTATAATTTCTTACATTGTCCTGCTTTGTCTAGCGGGGTCATGGAACTGTAGTTCGGAACTAGTTAGCAAATGGGTCTCCCGCTGGATATTTGAATTATTCAATACTTACATCTCTTAGACATCTTGTAAGTTCGTTGTTTTCGGCGTTTGCGAAAACTGGTTCTGTCTGCCGTTGCGCGCTGCTCCCGCCTTTGGGGACATCCGTAATCACAACCGGATGGTCACGCAGAGCAGCAACATCTTCAGGATATTCTGTCTGCAAGCATAAGTTTTCGCACGCTTTCGCTAGTCGTCTCCGATAGAAGATAGGGTCTCCATGAATTGCGTCCTGAGAAAGCCGATCTTGGGGATAATTTTCAGAATCATTCCACGGATCCATTGCGATAGCTAGTGCCTGTAGCTGGTTGCGAAGTCTGAACGGGTTGACAGCTAGCTATCGGATATCTCGTTGTTATATACAGTGGTAACTACCTACCTAGGTAGTTGCACATGCACAGCCTGCGCTGCATTGTGCGGCGAACTAGGCGCATCATCGCGCACTCTCTTTCCTTCATATCCGTTGCACGTTGGCCTCCTAACTAGGTTTTGGGTATGCTTACTCAGTTGGGCATTCCTCTCCACATGTCTCCAGTCAGTGGAGTGACAAGCACATCGCGCATCGAAGATATAGCATAACTGAAACACTAGAAGAATGGACACGGTTTTAAAGTTCCCCATCCATTATTCCCAACCACATGCGGTGAACTGCGTCCAAAATTGCAAATTGCTACTGCTAATTCTAGAAAAGGCGTTACACGACTCCGAACACCAATATCGCCATCCGCCGCCATCTCTCCAAAGAATTTGTCTCTAACCATTTTTTCTATTTCGGGAACCTCTTGCGAGCGGAGGCTATATGTTTCTTTATCATTTCTGCGTGAGCAATCCACATATTCCTCTCTCTCTCTATCAAACTTACGTTCGTTATTATTGCCCTGGGAACTAAAACTTTCCATTCTCCGCATGATTCCTGCAAGATTGTAAGCACATATGAACAAGTCTCATCGAGTTCTGCAAAAAGAGCAAGATCACAATCGTGTTCAACCCACCTTGTACTCACACTTGCTGTGAGGAAACAACTCCTTCAGAAGACATTCCAATTGGTTTTGGGTAAAATAACGGCTGGAAAAGCTTTGTGGCACAAGCTGATCCATTCTACCTGTTCGCGTGCGAGCTTGAGCGCGTTGACACTTAGCGTAGTAGGAGGTATGCACTTGTAGATCTTCCGTGGGGCGGAGCCAATATTGTGAGATGTTGTGATATCGATAGTCCAGAGGCTGTGCAAGATGGCTCCTAGCTTTATAGGCTGTCGGATGCTGAGGCTCTCATGATCGTATCAGTCTGAGTCGCCATGCAACACACCATTTGTCGCCTCCTATCCATCCAATTGTCAATTGGTGACTCAACTATATGTATGTTGTTTGGGTGGATCGCAACTCGCAAGATTTAAATTGTGTGATCTGGCTCCAATATTTACATGCCAACGGAGAAGCGCAGATGGCTGTGTTCGGTTCAGAGAGCTCTAGAGAGTATTTCATCATTTTGACATCAATGCCTTGCTTCATTCACCCTATAACCCAATGCTCTGTACAAACACAGGTCGATGCGTAGTCGTAAACTCGAGATAATACGGTGGCAGCCCATAATTCAGCTCCTACGGATGGTGGAGCAGCTGATAGCAACTAGCAACAGCAAGACATCGCGCGCGTCGATTTACGTACTGTACATGCATGCGCATGCATGCATGTTTGAGTCTGACTGGCTCAATCCGCAGGCCGCAGCAAGAACCACATGTAATCCCTGATAAGGATTGTACCAAACATTAAGGTACAGATAGTCTGCACGTGTGCGTCATCCAGCAGTTTCGCCTGTCACTTGGAGGCTAGTTCAGATGCGTGAGGGTTTGTTAATTGTATGTTACCCACCAGTGCACCGTCGCAAATTTCAGCCTCAACATACATACGTTTCACTGGTGATGGGTTGAAACAAGGATACGAATAGTTTATTTGGTGACATGGGTGCCTGAGCATAAACTGATATGAGACCTAGGTAGGCCCGACGGCGTGGGACAATCCGGCTAGGCAGATTTCTCCGTTCGCTAATCAGCAGTGTTGCAATACATTGTTTTTAGAGCCAACTCGGTTTCTATGAAAATGGTGGAAGTTTGGGGAGCTGTACCATAAAACTCGGTCCACGCAGTTGAAAACTGCCCAAGAAGACAGATAAAACACTATATATTGGAATTAAGTAGTGTAGAAGCAATTGTGGGTTGCAAGGAACTTTGGCGCACTTGTAGATGATCGTTAATATAATGGAGGAGTGCGATACTAAGTAGATATGAACACTCCCAATCCTGTTTCTAACCATGTATGCGCATGGGTTCGAATATCAGATGTTCTGAACCCCACTAACAATCCACAATATTATAGTGACCGGAAGCACATTAGCTCACTCGGATAACGTTCACTACTGAGCATTTCCTTTGCTTGAATTGAAATAACGAAGTCGCTCACCAAACGTACTTAAATATATGGCATACAAAACAAAGTCACTTCGCCTCACCGACGAATCATCGTTGCAGAAGACAACGCCCCAAAGTGGAGAATCACCCTTCACCGCGTTGTGCTTTTCTGAAAAACTGCAAAGCCCCGCGTGGTTTATGCGATATACATAAAATGGGTAGTGCCGACAGCTTCAGTCACGGTTCTGCGCCTCGACGTAACCGGTATACTCCGCCTATCCATATATATGGATGGGAAAGATACATATCGCTTTCGATCTTCGCCGCCCAGAACCCGGTGGAACATTTCCCCGCAACTGGCTGCCTAGTTTTCGGTAGATAAACCGCCTTCGCCTTACGGTAGGTGCATCTCTCATCCCAATTGAAAGTTTTCGCCGCTCGCCCCTCATGCTCATGTTCAGACTTAGGCAGAATAACAGACCCGTTGGTTTTTAAATTAAGCTGGAAGTGCATGCCAAAAACGAAGCATGAGCTAGGAAGTACTTAAGTAGTTACAGACAGAAATCATAGTGGGGCGGACGCGACGTCCGACGTCGACGGAGAATAAGAGGTTGTGTGGATGGATGGAGGTTAGGGTTAATTAAGCAACCAATATGAAGGGCTCAAGACCAAGGAATGTCGTTGTTAGAAACATCATTTACCAATCCGCATACCTAGGTATATAATGCTTAAGTATATTTTACAAAGAAACCACCCAATTGCCACTTGGTCCCCTACCGTACGTGTCGTACTCACTATTCTTCATCTGCTTCCTTTTCTCCAGTAGCTGAAGTAATATCTGTAATGAAGCAATATGGCCATGAGGAAGTGTTACTGATGACAGTGGTCATGGCTGCAGCGGCGAACAGATGGTATACCCATGCGCAGTGCAGATGCTCTCTGGCTAACTTTTGACTAAGAGCACTCAGGCCCGATTGGTCATGCATTATCACTCACATACCTAATTCAAGAGACGTCCTGGGCAGCCCCAAAAAACGGCCCGGGATATCTCGCCTTGTGTAAAGCACTAAATATATAAATTTGTAGTCCAGTCCAGTCGGCTTTCAGCAAATATGCCACCGGTTCACGCCCGGTCAGGGTCAAATCTGGCCATAGCAGACTGGCTGCTTCGAATCACTGGTGACGATTAACAATATGGAGATACGACCTAAGCCTTGAGTATAGTGTGGACTCGGTGATACCGTATTTTCGGGAAGTGATGCTAAGGTTGAGTTTGTTTATCTTCTGTTCCTGCGATCGATAATCTTGAAAAAGTTAGATACGACTGTATGTACATCGTTGGATAACTAGCGGACAGGAATTTGTGAATATTCACTGCTTGAGTATTTTGTCCGGAAGAGTTGTGTAGTCCCGGGCTTGAGGCCTAGGCAGCTCATTAACCATCCGGTTCACGATCCTTCAGTTTGATGGATGCCAGTCGCAGAATTGTAAAGTAGTGAACTAAGTAGTGTAAAATGGTTGACTGCATGCATGATATGAACGGAAAGTGGTTGAAATCTACTTTGTAAATCTGAAGACCACAGACATCTAAGTCGTGTAGGAAAACGATTGATTTATATGGAGGAAGTGGGTTTTAGATGGGGATGATAAAGAGCTATAGCACGGGAGAGTAGTTTTGTCCTGCGCATGTTAACATCGGAAATTCAACTCCACAGCCCAAGTTCCATTCATCTACAACTTTTCCCTTTGTTGCCGGTACCATTTAGTTACTAATTCCATCCCTCCCACCAAACTATAAGCCTCGATCCCTTGGGCCCGCAAAATGCTCGAAGCAACACGTGCTGTCTCCCCATCATAACAAACAAAGGTTACGCTACACACACCACCTTGATCCACGCATGTTGCGCAACAAATGTCTCCCTTTCCACTGAATTTGTCTTTGAGTTCCAGCCATTGTTCTTCAAGAACTTTGGCATCATCAAACGGACTCGGTGTGCACTTTTTCAGTGACTTCAATGAAATGTTCACTGCTCCTGGTAAATGGCCAGCATCGAAGTCAACCCCTTGACGCAGGTCCACCAAGTGTGATGCGGGGTTTAGAGCAGGAAATGTCGCACGAAATCCCGAAACCATCTGAGAATGGGAGTTGTTTTGTACTAGTTGAACACTAAGATGTCGCTCACCGTACAGGGCCGTCAACGCACTAGCGATGGTGCGCTGCCATTGAGGCTCGTAGGGATATATATCGACGTTCATAAGGCGCTAGAAGAAAGATATAAGCTCGAAAAGTCATGCGAATATTGGACCCCATACCTCGTTGACTATCGGACGGAAGAACTCACTCCCGAGCTTTGCAAAGTAGTCATTGAAATGTTGGAAGGGTAAGTCGCCGCACAGGAATACGCAGGAAATTGTCCCATCTTCGCCAACAAGACCAGAAAGGAGTCCTTGATCCTTTCTTTTTTGAATGAAGTTATAGAGTCCTTGGAGGGCGAGACCAGATGAAGGGCCGCAAATCAAACCCTCACGTGAGAGCATCATAGATAGACGATATGAATCCATTGAATTTACTTCCTCGATGGTGTCTGTGACGTCTGCCCAGGGAAACTTCAATTCGCGCACCAGAGGATATGGTCGTGGGCCAGGAACTGGGTCTCCTGTGTTGTTACACACCCTATGCAAGATAAATATTCATCAGTCAAGCCCTATATATATTGGGAGGAATCATTTGGTACTTACCCAACGACAGTCACCGAAGGCTTTTTCTGTTTCAGATACGTCCCAATACCTGCTATGGAGCCTGTCACGTATCATTTGCTGTCAGCGATGTCCATTGCTTAGGCCCCAAAGCGGGCCTACCTGTGGTTCCCATGCCTGCACAGAACACATTGATTTCAGGTAGTTGCAGCAGTATTTGCGGTCCGCTCCATCGCATATGAGCCTCGGGATTCTTGATATCCTCCCATTAGTATTCCGACTGTAAACAAAAATCGTGACAACCCACGGCGTCATTTTCGTATTGGCCCGGATTGAAGATGCTTTCGTTACTTTCTGCCAAAGCTCGCGCCTTTCCAATGGATCCCCGTGGATCTTTTGGATCCGGCTGTAATGGACCACCAAAAAGCACGCTACTCAGGGTTAGGTCAACCGCCATTGGTATTCGATAGATGTAGGACGTCAATTACACCTGTAGACCAAAGAATTTCATGACGCCCAGGAGCGAAGGCGCTACCTTATTGCTCAAAAAAGCTCTAACGTCGTCGATTCGATGAATAGCTCTCGCAAGGACCGCCAGAGACACGACCGTGGAACCAGAACTCGGTTCAACGATGGTTCGTGTCTGTGCTGTGACTCCTTTCTGGAGCATATTCAAGGCTGTGAACACGATGTAAGCAGGTAGACAAATCTCTGGACCTCAGGGACTAACCGGGAAGGCATTTCAGATTATGAGCAGGTAACGCGGTCATCATCTTCGCATAGATTCTCACATTGTCTCTGCGGAATGGATTTAAAGCTTCTGGTAGTTCAACGAGTGGCAGAGGCGGCTGAAAATCTGGATCATAATACTTCACGAGAGAATCGGGACCTTGGTATACGTTGAGGTAGTTAGTTTGGGCCATGACTTCGACTGTCGATCAAATTACGCTAGAACTGCCTGAAGAGAGAAACTATATAGGTGCTCTGTGAGTCTATTACTATATTTCCCAGGTGCATGTGCAGTGAGAAGCACAAGTGCAGGTTTAGGAAGGCCAATCCATCCAGGGCGTGTTCAACAACCTGTGCTCAGGTTTTCACCGTTTCCCCATTGACATGTACAACAAGGATTCACTGCATCTGCTTGACCAAGTAGCTACTTTGGCTGGTAGCTGCTTTCCCGTATATGAATTGTGTGGGGTTTGTACTGTTCCTTTGATATGAGGTACCGACTTCTAGCAACTGCAGTTATGTGTACCAGAGAGGTGCTCGGTACATACAAGCAAAAATTTTCGAGATACATATATCAAAAGAATAAAAGAGACATGTGTACTTTTGCCGGGTATCCTGCCAAACGGTACTTCGAGAAAAGCAAACTATGACGTATGCGTACGCGTCTGCATCCCAGATCTCTTTCCCCATACCAAGTGGCTTGCTTCCCCACCGATTCTGTGACGAACCGGACAGTATATTTTGCGAAGGTGTGATATTCATGGCTGCCTAGCGATCCAATTGAACCGATCAACACTATCCATTCGCGATTCACACGGTGGAACTGTTGTGGGATTCCAATCGTCGATGGAGTGCGCGGACATTTGTTATCCAATACTGCAGTGGTCAAGAGGGAGAGTACGTCAGCAGCCAGAGGGCGGGTGCTCGTACTTGTTTCTCCCACACTATCTGAAATATCACTTGTCTATCACGGTGTGTGGATTCCGGATACCAACTTTAAGTATATCGGAGTTTTCAGTTTTCCAATACACCATTGGGGATTATTAACAGAACTGGTGTGGGATGTTCTGACGGTGGCCGCCGATGGCACTATGTATCCATCCAAATGCCAAACTATCAAGTCAAAGGAAGTGTGGAGAAGCTCTCAATCAGATGAGAAAGTGGCGGGAGGTGTTCCCTCTTGGGCTTTAGAAAAATATTCTCGTATGATTACAAGTTTGAGGGCGCCTATCAAAGCGCCTAAATAGTGTCAATAAAAATCTATGCAAGAGTCTAGCAGCTGGATATTAGTGATGGGCCATGGGGTGACGAGTGAATCCTTGATAAACGTCGACCATTCGCGTCGGAACTCTTGAGCCAAGATGGTGATGTCGGTGTCAGTGCCACTGACAAGGAGAGACTTTCCGAAAATTGACTTGGAATTCCAATGGCTAAAGCTTTCAGAGGACAAGAAAATTTTTGTTTTCCACAATTTCTGGGACACTTAAACACCTAACCCTGTTATAAATGCCCGCTACGGTGATTCGAGACTAGACTCGGGTCTTAAACTAAACTACTTAAATAATAGACTCAGACGGTACAATGAGCTGGTCACTTCTATCTGATATTGAATCATGCGCTTCTATGAGGCCTTTGTTCCGCCAAAATACCCGTACCCAGTATCTGTGGACAACGTCTGAATTTCAATTCTGTCCACACAATATAGTGGAAAACCAGACCTTATCCACGGGCTCATAGGGTTATAATACGGAGTGCGAAGTTGACGGAAAAATGCTGCCATACGCGGTCCACTTTTTTGATATACGAATGATTAGTTATGATTCTAGACTTACCGAGATACGGATCCGACGTACGCGCAAGTATGCCGGAGTACGCTGACGTATGTGAGTTTGCGACAATGGCAATGTTATGTCGTATGTGGTTGGAATGGAAGAAATCGTGTTAGATAACTTCGAACCTAATATGGTCAACTTATAGCTCAGATCGCCCATTGGATTTGAATCTGGAATATTCGAACTCAACCCATCAACAGATGCTGCCGCAGCTACACTTGAGGCCTTTAAAGTCGTGGCCATAGCCGGTTGCAATTGTGGCTCCCAGATATCCCAATCCCCATTCACCACGGCTCATCTTCCAGGACTTTGAAGCCACTTAAAACACTATGAATGCATGTATCCAGCTATTGGGGGTTCGTCAGAATCAATACCCATTTTTTCTATTATACAAGTTCGAATTCGAACGGTGATAATTCATGACTTCCATTTCCCCACACGGACTGAATAGAAACCTCTCCTTCCACGGCACATTCTCTATTCCTCTCGGTCTCTGTACTAGCACTAGCATCTCCCCGCCCAGGCCGATGGTTAACTCCGTACGCCTTGTTGCTTGAGGTAAATTAATACCCAGCTTTATCCTCCCATCCCTCGGGCTCTGAAGCGTATACGTATAGGTATCTAGCCTCAGCCTGGAGACCTGCATACATGGCAAGAATTTCCAGTTATAGCCTTAAAAGGTGCGCATGCCGCTATTGAATAGGGGCGATGTCGATGTCCTGGAGTATTTACCTGCGCATCTGCTCGCGCTGGATATGATACGATAGAGTAATCGAGGCCGTCCAGCTCAAGATAACGAACGGTTCGATTCGCGCAATTCGCCTCTTGAGCATAAAAAAAATGCAGGTACTGCTGCATACGCACTCACTCTTGGCTTCCTCGTGGTACAAGCTCGCTCTCTGATACGTTCAGATCAACACAGAAATTTTGAGCATAGAATATCTGCATGAAGTGAGGGAGATTTGATTGATATTGTTATTGCCCATTTGTCGACGTCAACGTCCACTTTCATACCGGTACCTTCCATTGTACGTACTTAATACATACGGAGAAAGGTAAAAAAAAATTAAAAAATTTAGGAAACAAAAAAAGTATTATCTACAAGAAATGAAAATCACCTCTTCTTTCCTTCTTATCTCTATCCCCGCACTTCTAAAGCGAGGAGGTAAAAGTTCTCCAACAGGAAATCGACAAAAAAAGGAGTCGAGGTGTAAAATAGTTACAAGAACACCCACACAGCTTCCACATACATTAGACGTAAAATGTTGCACAAAAGCTAAAGTTGAAAGAAGCAAAAAAAAAAACTGCAGTGAGAGAGAAGGGATCACCAGTATCCCTACTCCCCCGCCGCCGTCCAAACCAAAAAGAAAAATTTCATAGATAGTTCTCCCCCCTGGCACGTCAAACCCAGGAATGTGCCTGCCCCCACAACGCCCCCGAATCAAAATGAGAACTCTCTAAACAGAGGTCTCTCAACGTTCAAATGCGCCGGCCTCCTCCCAAACTCAACGCCATTCTCAATCACCGGACTAACATCCGCAGAGTCTTCTACATCCTCCGGTAGATGTGCGAGATCACCGTAACTCCCTCTCCTGGGACCTCCATCCTTTCCACCAAAAACCGGCGGTGTGGCCAACCGCATGATCGAGAAATCAGCAAGCGAGTGACGCTTCCCCTGGCTTGCCGGCACTAGAGGCGCAGCGGGAAGTTCCGCAGTGATACTCCCCGTCCCTGTTGTCGAGTTCGTGTATGTGGTGTGCAGGGTATCATTATCGCTATCGCTCTGCTCAAATGGTATCGGGGCGAGTGCGTTAATAGTCGGTAACGTAGTGTAGAAGGGAGAAACCTGTTCTTCCGATTCTTCTGTCTGTGTAGTAGGACTTGATGAATGTCTTCGCCGGCCAGTGGACACGAATTCGAGTGCGCGCTGAGTCGGAGAAGGTATTCGGCGGGGACGTTCCAACGGTATTTTGGGCAATGGTGGTGGGTTCTCTAGTGTTATCTCTCCTCCACGCGCCGATTCTAGCTCATTCATCAATGCCTCGAACCGGGCCATGGAGGACATAGTTTTCCTCTCGGGCTTGTTGTCAGAGGTAGCATTTGGAGGTGCAGTGGAGGAGAAGAAACGGTCAAGGATAGTTTCTCGCCGACCAGGCGCCGTGCCTACCGGTCCAGAACCTTTGGCTGGCTCAGGGCTTTTGGCTGTCATATCATCTAAGCGTTTGCGGGGGTAAGTGCCCCTCAGATTTTGCCTCGGCTGGATCTGTTCGCTCATGGCGGATTGTGGACAGTGTTCTTCAGCGCCACTTCTGGGCGAGCCAAGGATCTCCGATGGTGAGTTGCTCACCAGGCTCGATCTGTCATCCGAGTCTATACTCGAAAGATTGCTGTTTTTGGAGCGGATGGATGGGCTCAGGAAAGCGGTATTAGGTTCGCCGTTAATTAGGAAAAGGGATGGTGGGTCGTCGTCGTTTTGTTCTATTCCTCCCCGGAATGTGCTATCCACCGTGTTGGAACGAGTCACTGTCGTGGGACTTTGTATCAAACGAGACTGTATCTCCCTCGACCACCTCTCTAGACAATATGGTTCGTCTCCATGGGGCCTAAAGAGCAGCGTCGATCCCATGCCATTCCCCCTCGATCCATCTTTCGATGGTACCTCGTTGCTTCTCCGCCGGAACGTCCGCGACGATGAAGACGAGGATGAGTGATGCAGTGGCGCGTCGGAGCCTCGGAGGTTGATGACAAGTGTAGGTAAGACGGGTGATTTCTTCTTATTCGCAGCCACGTCCCCGATATAGCACGATGCGATCCTTTGTATTCTATCCACCCTGTCAACCATATGCCGCACATCTGTTCGTCCGTCTATGTCGCGACTCACGGATATCTCACAATCGGTTCCAGATCAGCCTGTACGACAGAGTAAAGTTAGAACCGTGTTTACTGTTTATAACCATCCTCGCCACCACCCCCGTCACCGTCGCTACTCTAAAACCACCCAAAACGGAAGCCGGATATGATCATTCCCCACCTTCTGCTTGTAAATAGCCAAAGTCCATTGCCTCGCAGCATCCGCAGCCACGGCTGTAGCCAGCGCCGAAACGTGATGCGTGCTCTGGCTTCTCTCCAGTCCACTCTTAGTCGCCCCTGTTGTAGTTGTTGATGTTGCGCCCGACTGATTGATACTCCCGGAGGTGGTTGGTCGGGTAGACGACGCTGTCGTAGAAACCGATGACCGCGACCCGCTGAGACTATTGCTGAAGCGGAGATACCTTGGCTGTCCCACGGCATTGTCAGCTGCAGCACTCGAGTGGCTAGGAGATTGCGAGTGTACGGTGTACCTTCCATTGTGCGCGGCCGATTAGATTTCGCTCACCAGGAGGCACTTGAAGCCAGCCCTCCATGCCAAGGGTACCTGAAGAGCTATGTACCTCGTCACCCGATGCAATGCAATGGTAGGTATGTTTAATTGATGGTGACCGTGAATGAGCGGATCAAGAAAGACAATTGGACGCACGAAAACCGTCGGCCGTCGTCGAGGGGTGCGGTGCGGTGCAGTGCAGTGCAGTGTGGGTGAAGTGTGAGGGGAAGCTCCGCTGCTCGCGAAAAAGGTGCCGCTATTTACTAGTACTCCGATCGCGACGGTTGCATGTAATTGTACATCGTCAGGCCGTAGCGAAGAGCAGTGTCTAGTCTGCGATGAGGAGATGGCGACGTCTCGATGTTGGAGGATTATACGAAATACGAAGTACGCCAAACACCGAGCAGAATAAGAGATAACAATGTGATATGTTGTGTTGTGATGTGATGTGATGAATTGTGAGATGTACTCTATGTAACGTTGACGATCAACCTGCGCGATCGGCAACGATTCTTCTCCTTCTTCTCCTCTTCTTTCACGCAGACGCAACCCGCAAACATATACACACCTGTATAAAATCAGCAACCACCGCATTGGAATACGATTTTGATTATATTATTAATGTACTCTACTGTGCATCACGAATATGTGGAGAAAGAGACGACAAAGATGCAAGGGAGGTTCCGGTGATTCACATCCGAAGCAACCTAACACGTTGTTCACCATCAATTTGTCTTTGTCCACCTTCCTTCTTCCAAACTCGACCTGCATCACGCAGGACTGTGACCTTATATATAGCGCAACTTGTCGTGCAAAACGTTGCGGGTCTCCGCCTGCAATTCAATCAACCCGAAACTCCCGCCGGGGCTCCTCTTGTCGTTCCACCCCCCTGCCGTTGTGGACACACGGGACGTACTCGTACAGAGAACAAGCCCTCCACTCAATGCGGGTAAAATACTGCAGTTCAGCAACGCCATGCACCCGCACGGCGAACAATCCACCGGTTCTAGAATTACACTCGTACAACAGATACCTTTGACAATTCACCACCCACATTGACATTCCAGAACCTTATGCGAAGCATACGGCTGCAACGCCGAACCATGCTAGACCATGTTCCTTGTACTGCCACGCGAGTGACACGAGGATAAGATTCGGATTGCCCGAACTTCCAATCCGATCGCTGAGTTGATATATGGATATTCTTCTTCACAATTTCCTGGAGTGGGTTGGTGTTCCTTTCAGTGTGTATAGAGTAGGTATGTGCTGACTGAGCCGTTATCATATGCACCTTTGCATCAAACTGAAATCTAGGGTGCATATCGGCGATCGTCATTGAAAAATAATGAACCCCTCGGGTACCTGACTTCCATGATTCAGATGTCGAGATTGAAACCTCAACATGAATCTCGGTAACGGTACTGTTGGGTCTTTGAATTCATTGGACTAAACTCTGCATCCAGCATCCCTTCTCGCAAATACCTTCTTAGTCAGAAGCATATGCACCAACATGCATCAAATATGCGAGGGTTCCATGGTCCATCCGAGTGGCTGCTGGTTACCATCCCGTAAGCAGCCAGCAAACTGATTAAGGTTACATAGAAAAATTTTAGACGTTCGGCGAATAGCACAGGTGCTCTTCGTATGCTGGACTGGTCATTGAGGTTGGGGAGTCTTGGGACGCCATCCACAGCTGACGGGGCTTTTCCAATGGGACTAGATGTAGGAATCCCTTGCTGACTGCTGACGTCCCAACTTCGATGACCAGTGCAGTATCATGCAGGTTAAAATCCCACATGTTTCATATGTTGGACGTGTAGGCAGATACTAGGTACTCAAAGCCGGATTCGCGCATCTTGACCAGAAGGTAGCAAGTCGAGGATGATGTGTGATGTCCAAATTGACGCCAAAACGCCACCGAGACTAACAATCTTGGCGACGCCTTGTATCGTCTCAGTTCACCACGGAATGAAAATTTCGTATTTCATTTTGGGACCCGCGAACCTGGACTAAGCCCAACATTTTCCTATGTCGTGCATAATACCTACTTACTCACTTGAGCAACTACAGCCTAGTTCCAAGCCTCGCCACAAGGAGTGAACAGGCGACTTTGTGGCGTACACATGCATATAAGCGCATACCCAGGCGAACGTCGCTGGGAGAAGCGATTGGTTTTCCAGAGCATTTCCCGGATATCTAGCCGTCAAGAAAACAGCGGCCTCGGATCGAATGGACAAGGCTGTTTGGAACCGAACGCCTCTCGTTCGAGACGAATCATCAAGACCAATCGAATGACACCCGTATCGCCTGTGATCAACATATAGCACCAAAGCCACCGCCCTTGCATAAAGTACATCAACTAGATTCTTGAAGCCAACCTCGGACAAACGCCATATTTGCCACCCTTGCATTTCGATATGCACAGAATGGCCACCGGGGTTGAATAGGCAATTTTAACATTCCAGGGAATATTGTGCATGAGCGGATCAATTGATGGCATCATTGTGTAAAAAATCTTCACAGTGGCTGCAGGTTCTACCACATTTGGCCTTCCTTCCCGGTTCTTCGGGCAGTAAGCGGAGCGTGAGGGAAAGGATTCATAAGTCGGCTTGAGTGGCTTGCTGGATGGGGTTATGATGCTATCCAACTGTTTCTCGAGATTATGATATCGTGAGAGCTAATCCATATGGACAGGACTGTATCGGGACTGTACCTACTTAGTTGGCCCAACTTGGATCACGAGGACAACACTGCGATGAATAGCGTGCGATATCCATGGAGAAGAAACCCGCGGGGAGCGGCAGAGACTGCCGAGCGGCGGGGAACCCGAATAACGCCACCTTCAATGCGCAGTGTGAAGACATAACCAGCGGTAACTGCGCGTCAGGAGCAGAGCGTAACCCAGACTCCAACCAGTTTTGTGGGGGTTACTTCGTCTCTTCGCAGCAGATATACTAGCATTGGGTACAGGTTGGTTCATTCGCTTCCACCTCTAGGGAGCTGCCGCAGGTTGTTGCCGTAAAGCAATTTCATAAACCTGTAACTATGTCCGGATTTCAGGCGTTGTTTGTTATCTGATTGTCAAAGCCTGTGATATCATAAGCTTGAGGGGAAGTGCGGTTCCGGCACAGACTCAGTGCCAGACGTATCCTGAAGTCTCCCGTGTTGAATAGAGTTTGCCTCTCCTCGTATCGTATTTACATACCTCGTAGTATTAGTAGTGCTGCGTGCTAATTATGTGTACATCCGTCCAATTCAACGAAGTCCTCTTGGGTTGGAATGATGAATCCACCACTTAGCACTTCGTATTCTATGGTGGTCGTCGAGTCGGTAATACAAATCGCGGATTTCGGGAGAGGATCCGAGTCGTTGTTCGTGTTTGAGGTGGATTCAGGTACTCCCGCCTACCCCAGACAGTGCCAAGCCGATGACGTAGGAATGTAACGGCGCGTGTGATAACCTCACAAAATTTCCGATTATGCGTTCTTCAGATTCCACAACATGCGAACATCATCATCTCTCCATCTCCTCATTCCGAAATAGCTAAAATACATCCGTACGTTTCACGCGGGCTCTGCTCTCAGAAAAACCCGTATCTACGACTCTATCCGCAACCAAAACGACTTCCATACGGCTCTCCGCCTCTCTACCCAGGCCAACACCCCACTAATAACCATATGGACGGCCAGTTACTGTCCTAGTTGTCGGACCATTCGGCCGAGGCTCCTAGAGCTGCTTGAGAATCGTGGTGACATGGACCCTGATGTTCAGTATGTGGAGGTGGAGGTGGAGTTGGATTCTCAAGGTGGAAGGATGGGAGAGTTGGGATCACGATATATGGTGCGTACTTGGTTAGAGGGCTCTGCAATTGCCACTCGTGGTGCGCAAATACGTATAACTGCCGAGTGACAGTTCAATTGTGGCGTTTGGGGGTGTCGGCGAGCTACCGGATGCCTTGTTTGCATTGCTTATTCACAGCAGATTATTTGACTTATACTACAGATAAACTCGCTACCAACACTTCTTCCTTTCCGTCGAGGCGAGCCTGTAAACGAGAAACGAATGACGGATGTGCGGGCAATGAGTGACCGGAACCGGCTGAAGGAGTGGATAGAAGATGTTGCCGAGTCCGGAGTCAGTGACAGGCGCGGCGGTAGTGGCAGTCTGTTCGGGAAACTATTTGGAGGTTAGATGGTGAGATCCTCTCCTCCTAACTTATGAAATATAAAGTACTATGTATGTTTATACGTGGTAGAGTAATGTATATATTTACGATAGCCGAGAAAGGAAGTTTTCTCCAGCTTTGAGGCCCTTCTGATGATCCTTCCGGTGGTCCTTTTGAACAAACACTAATGTGGTGCGCGTGGGGACCGAAACGACCACTGAAAGTTACTCTGGAGCAAATCTGCGGTCCTTTCCTTCGATTTTGTGCCGAGTGTCGGCTCGAGGGTTAGGGTTATTACGACAGTCGGCGGACTCTTCTCTTGAATGAGCCTTCTGCATACAGTAAGACTGACCGGATAATGGAAGCGTAGACTACTCCGAGAACGACTGGGGATAGCGGGAGTGTATACAAGTCTAAGCGAGTCTGGAGAAATAACGAACATGAGCCCAGGAAGCAGCAGTAGGAAATCGAGTCTATTCATACGCCCTGGCCGGACACCTTGACCGTGGAAGGAAGTGCCACTCTCTGAAAGCGGTGTTGCCATGTAAATACGAAAGTCCCTTACAAAATATGATACAATCAAGACGAAAAGAATTCCCCCATGACTGATACGGTGCCAACATTACACTCCTTTTCGTTCTGACATCCACTGTACCGTGTATTCCAAGCCTACATAAGGGATATCAAGCAAGGAAAACATAATCTCACACCGTCTGAGCAAGTATGATTGTCGTTCCCAGACCTAAGAATGAAAGTTAGGGTATGGGGCATGGATTGAGTTCCAAAGAGCAAAATTTAGAGTATACTGTTATAACCCCACCACCCCCTTGAGGCAACATCGTGTAACTTTTTGAAACTTCGATTCGCTTGTTGGGCTGTACCTGCCGAGTTTGACACAGTTTCGCATATTGCGTTAAAGGTAAATATTCCCTGTAGCTGTAAGCTTTCCTCGTATGTATGGTCAGAACAGACAGCGCACTCTGGTTAGTGAAGGAAGAATATTGCTGTTCTGGTGGTGAAACTCGCATGAGAGGCAGAAATTTCCCGGCGTGCCAAAACAGTGAAGTAATGGCAATCGGTGAGTGTGACCATACTCCCCATCCACAACCATTGTTGGGCAGATCGAGGTTTCAGAACCATCAGCTCTGGACGGGAATGTTGCCCGCGATGTAAGAGTGCTTCACAACTTTAGGTCTCACCATATACATCAGAAAGTGCGTCTTGTGACATTCCGAATAACAATTAAGTCATGAACACCCACGAGTTGTGCATGTGCAAAGTACACAATAGTGCCCGTATCAGTATTGGTGGATGCCCGGCCCTGGCCTACCTGTATCACCGTAGACCCAGGCTTAGTGCGTCCACGCTCGACTTATCGTCAGGAAAATCTCTGCATGCAATCTAGATGCGACCACACAAGTGGAGCTGTGTTCGAGAATTCGATAATAGTGCAGACACGCCTTGCAGTGGTCAATGGTAATACCGTCCAGCGTCACACATGAACGAGACGAGACCTAGCCGTCTCAATCGCCAGGAGATCTGTCCCATCTCGACTCCCCTTGTGGACGGAATCTCAGTGTCGACTCGAGAGTTTTTAAAGCGACTAACTCACTCTCTCTTGGAAATCACGATGTGGAGATATAGTGATACAAGAAGGGCGTTTGTGGTAGTTAGTTCATGGAATTGTAACTCTACTATACAGAGTCATGAATTATCAACCACAATGACTACAAAGTCTCGGGACAGAATCGAGAA
The DNA here is from genome assembly GCA_014904905.1 of Wilcoxina mikolae CBS 423.85. Lineage (NCBI taxonomy): Eukaryota > Fungi > Ascomycota > Pezizomycetes > Pezizales > Pyronemataceae > Wilcoxina > Wilcoxina mikolae. The sequence continues at coordinate 898,368 of MU122107.1, forward strand.
CATCTGCAGAAGCCCAAGAAAGTGCGTGAATACCACGCAGTCGAAATTGTTTAAGCGTCTAGACGTCTCTCCTAATCTCCAGATTGCATTGGTTCATGAAATATCACACATAGCTTGATGTCCCATCTCGGTCTCGGCTAGATGCCTATCCACCACCACTAGGTACGCCTAGACCATATCTGAAGCCTGAACCCAGATAAACCTATTACCGAGTCCCAATTCATCCAGCCCTTTCGGCAGTTCCCAACTTCCAATACCACAAATAGCCGGCGATATCTTTGCCGTCTTATTACAAGGCGTCGGGCAAACGACTACTCTAATAACCGCAGTCTTTCTCTTCGTCTCCATACTCACTACTTAATATAAAGTACTCTATTCACCCCATATTAATCTTCACTGACCAAAGATATCGTACACACCTTGCAATACGCAAACGGGAAGCTAATTCATCTTAGACAGCCTTGTTTATTGCGGCCCGACTTCAATCTCTCACCTTATACTACCTACCTAGCTAGCGGCGGCCTGCCTGAGTTTCTTTTTTCTCATTGATACATGCATGGCATGGTAATAAATGGATGGCAATGGGCCGCTGTAGTTGATGGGAAAATTGATGAGACATTCCTATTACAAAATTTCCGTCCGAGACTCTGGAATTGACCAAAGATAACTCCGACGGTTCAGAACGAAGAAGTGATAAGAATTCAACTTAGCATCAGGCAATTGCCAAGAATATTTGCCGAACATTCGGCTCCAGCCCTAAAAGTCCGTCCAACGTCGCATCAGTCTGCATCCTGTCTGGACCTGGAACACGAAGTAAAAGCCTCCATGATTAATCTAGTCTTCCATGCACCGTAGTACGTGATTCGACATGCTATCTTAAAGGGAGTCATAATAGCCACAAGCCCTAGCACCATCATCATACCTCCTGCCCACTCCGCTGCTTATCCTCTGCAGCTCGTCTGTTTGTAAATACGCCGAAAGCTCTATGAAACAGAAAACCCAAATACCACCAAGTGCTTGCGGGCACTCCAATACGTTTGTTCCGATCTGCCTCCTGCAGTTGCATACCCCTAACCTTCCAAGCCGCGTCGGAGTCCTTCTGCATCTTTTTCTGAAGCCTCGCAGTTCTGCCGCGTAAGTAGTGAAAGATGATCTTTTCCCCGTTTCTGAGGTTGAACACGATGGAAAAGGTGATAAAACATGCCACCGCAGTCGCAATAAAAAATGATGCTAGATTATTCGCGCTCTTGGGCAAGGCGCCCATTCCGTATATTGACTACGATACGGGAATTAGTGCGAGGTTTGCGGTAGATGATTGGCATTGCTTACGGCTATAAACGAGAGAGGCAGATATGCGATGGTCACAAGGGTCAACATCCGGATGTTGGAGTTCTGGTCGGCGGCGAGGCGTGCTTCAATTACAGATGAAGCCGAGAAGAGCTGTGGGTTGAATACAGTCATTATCAATGTTAAGCAGAGACTGCAGGGTGCTCACCCCATCGCTCAGGCCCTGGATTTCCTGCCGTTTCCGTTCAATCCTCTCTCCGATGGCTCTGAATTCAGTTATGTGCGACTTTAATACGCGTTCTTGCTCTTCTTGGCTGAAGTCATTGCCATCCAGGAGGCAGAGCGTACAAAAGATATTAGGGAGTGCGCGAAGGGTGACCTCTATTTGTTCGCCGAAGAGGCGGAGAGATTGGAGCGCCCAGAAGTATCTTTTGGAGTTGGTGAAATTGTCGTCTTCAAAAAGGATACTTTGTCTAGTTTGATGATCGAAAAGTATTGTACTCTAACACAGACAAACCATAAGCTCAATTCTATCCGAGGGTCGAAGGGGGCATATGACGCACTGGAAAGCTAGTTTGTCTATCCAAAGCGTCCAATACTTCTTCCCACTTCCACCACATGCCTCTGAAGTTATTGTCAACCCATTGATAGACAGGGAACCGTTGCATAGATTCGTTATTATAAGTTCTGGAATACAATGGATTGAAGGCTGCTATTAAAGCAGGTACAGTCAAACCACAGGTGGTCCATGAAAAGCTGAACTTTTCCTCACGAATATACTTTCCGTCTGAACTGCTGACACCAAAGAATCCACTCGGCATCAATGGAGCAGCATCGACTGCGGGCTTTCCGTCCGTTAAAGCGAAGTATGTGACTGTAAATGAGAGAATCTATTAACAGGGTATATTATGAGTAATTCAGTTGCACTTGATAAGCAAGAGTAAAGATGATTCACGAACATGCCGCTCAGATGCCGATTCATAGTCAAGGTCATCGGTAAATCCATGGCCTTCGCAATAATTTCTATCAGCGTTGCTGGTGCTCAGGTGCCTTCTCAAGGCAGCGTATATGGTAGAATAGTCGTGATGATCGTCCTTTGCACTGCTGAGCAAAACGGCGGCCAAGGCACTTGGGGTAAACGCGTTGATTTCGCTATAAACGTGGTCAGTGATGTCGCAGGTTACAAACGCGACAGGGTGCATATACGGACATTTCCCTCGTGTCAGAGTTGGTTGTTGATCTCTAGTGAATATCCTCCATTGGCTAATATCCCCCAAAATTATGGGGCATCATACCGAGGAGAACAAAGATCCGACGGCTTCACCAGGCTTAGAGTTGCTGCTTGACTGTTGCTCTGGGCTCGTACGTCTGGTATCTAGTACGAGCTGCTTGTTGTGGTCGAAGTCAAGAACGACAAATGCCGTACTACTATCGCGATCATCCCTAAGAACGTTTCCGGCTGCGCCAGGTTCCTCGAGAGCACTGAGATCTCTTTTGAAAGTAAACCGCCCGAGATCCCGGAGCGCCGTGGAATTGATGAATCCTGCAGCAGGGTCTTGTGGGTCAACATTGGGAAAGCCTGGCTTTGCATGTTAGTAACTGATTTCTCAATGAGCGTAAAAAGAAGCGAACTTTTCCACTGGTCTCCGCCACATCCGGGATCACGGATACGTTCCTCAATTCGCCGGCGTAATAAGTCGTTGTCCCATTCCGCGTCCCACTCTTTCGGGATTGGACACTGTACTTGGCTGGGGAGAGGATGGGAATTAGCACTTGGGCCTTCGTCCGGCGATGATTCGGCTAGGTCTTTGGATTGCACGGACGAGTCGGGAGCAGAGCGATTGGCCGCCACTGACAATGCGTCTTCCTCAATATCGATATCTTTGTCGTCGACACCGATATCTTCTTCAGATGAAAGTCCATGTAACGCCCGTAAGCATCGTATCTCTGCAGCTTGGTGCGCTTCGAGTTTGGCGATCAATTTGCGTGCTTTGTCTTTGTCGCGCTGGGCCATTCTGATGGTTGCGAGGTGTTCAGCTGAATGCAAGCGGCAGACTTACAGCGCGTTGCTGAGGATGTTTAATAGCCCTTCAGGGTCGCGTATACATGCTTGTTGGTCGAGAAAGTGGGGTCGAGAATAGGACTGCAGGTGAGTCTGCCTATTCGATGCTGACAAGCCGCCCCACCTGATGTAAGGCTGGAAGTGAAGGGAAAAGGATGTCGTCTCAATCCGGTGGAATTTAATAGAGCAACAGCCTTGTAATATAGGTACTAAGGGATAAAGGCAGAAAATAAAAAGAGGCCAGGAGCCGACTACTATCAGTAGTCTGTCAGACGGCTTTTTCTTTTTGCTGGCGCTTAGCACTGACATCTATCTTCTGGTAGGCATATCTGTCAGACGACAGTCCCCCAAAAAACGAAAAAAAATCCATCGCAACACGATGTCAAGCTCTCCTCCATGGAACAAACAATAACAATCATTAAGACACGATAGCTGAAACCTCAGCGTGAGAAACCGTCGAACAGACTATCAACTTCATACCAATCATCAGCAAACAATTGCCAAACTTTCCATGAAATCTTAGAAGCGAACCATACTACTGGAAAAATGGGGGTTTTGGGAAACGGTTGCAAGTTGGGTCGAGGATGATAACCGTTATATGGCATTTTTGGACCGTTTTTGAACCGTCTTGGAATGATTTTGAAAATCTGCAGGCTGTCAGAGGTCAGTTTTTTGACTGTTATATTCGAACAACAAACTTGCGACCGTTTCCCAAAAACCCCATTTTTTCTTATGGTAGAGCATCATCATCGAACATTGAACCCCGCGGCCTAATCGTATGCAGCCAACTCGGTAATTATTCGATACAGGGCTTAAGCGTTTGACAGACGCGGGTTGATTGTTAACCCCGAGGCGGCTGTAGATTAGACGACGCGATCAAATCAGAACGAATCAGATATATAATGATCATGAAGATTTGGGTTGTTTCGAGGGTGTTGTGCGGGGGACCTCGGAATCACACAGACTTCTCCAGGCTGGCGAATTTTAAAGACCGAGCCGGCGCGGCCGGCACCCGCCCGCTCCGTGATTCCAGGCCTTCTTCCCCCCACATCTATTCCAGTTTCATGGTCATTACGATTCGTAGGTAAGGATAATGTTGGCCCCGCAGAATGGGTCTTGGGATTTCTGTACTTGTTGGAGTACACTAGAGGTGGATCTATGGGGTTCTACATATTTCGCTTTTCGTTGGCATCTTCGCTGGAAGGAGTGACGAATGACGAACCATGATCTTCTGTTGTCCAAAGTATCAGATGCACAAACTGTATGCTATCTCATCTCATAGCCACGAGAACTAAAACCCGAAAATCCATCTAATCTCAATCCCTTACCCCTCATGACGAAAACTTGCAGCCTAGAATAATCTGCGCGCTGTCACTGCGACGGATATATTCTTTGCCAGTCCGCATACTACCCCCCGGTACACAGACCTCGCAGACCCCCTGGAATCATTCCGATTTGTGCGAGTGAGAGTATATGCTTAGAATAGGCTCTGATGCACATTCCGGGAATGTAAGCCGCCCATGCCACGTGTGAGGCGAGGCTCGAGGGTTAGAAGAAGGCCTTAAGAGCTGCGTTTGAAAGTGTACTCTAAGTACGTCTTGCATTGAAGCTGGGTGTCGTATGGTTGGATGGGTTTGTGGGCTGGTACCTACATGTACTGTACCTCCCGGGTCAAACAGCAAATGGATCGATCGGACGGTTTCTGTTTCTGGCACGAATACCAACTATTGGATGGTCGTTGTTCTGGACCCCCCACGGAATCGGGCAAAGTTGGGCATTGACTTCAGATTTTCCACCTCCCCCGGTCAATGCTGCGAGAAGTCGACGCCGGAACGGGAGCATCCGATCGTTTATTTTGCCTGATCCCGAGTCGTACCCGGGTTTAGCAGGCGGATGGATGGGTAGCTGCCTACGATACAATCTTGCTGAGGCAGAGCACGTGACTATGGTTCGCGAAAGTCAGGATCTTCAGCTCAGTGTCTTACAATTAATTTTTTACAAGGTTGAAGGGTTTTTTTTTACATTCCGGAACAAACCTTGGAAGGTAGGTGTGTGTTTGCTGGACGCGACGACGGCTGAACTCGAACTTCGCTTGTTTGCCTATTCGGCAAGCATTTATTGTCGTGCCACCGGAAGAAAAACTCTCCAGAATCCCTGATGCTTGTTCAAAATCCTGCGGGAGAAAATTCTGGAAAGGGATCTCACTTACTCTATGGAGAATCGTAAAGTTCTTCCTTTGTTTGTTCGCAACAAGCTAAACGCGTAGCCTTTCCCCACGCCGCCGTGCCGTGCTCGCAACGAGTGAAGTGAGTGACGTGGAGAGTCGAGCGTAAACTCGATCGAGTTTGATATGCAGCCGCTGTTGGTCGGTTGGCAACGTTGCTGCAAAAGCTGTCTCACCAACCGCTCTGTGCATACAGCATACGGAATGGTATACAGAAATTGCAGAGTTTCGTGCTAAAAAGCGGCCAATATAATGTGATATGGAGGCATTCCACCATGTAAGGTGTGTGTTGTCAAGTGACGAGAATTGCGGGGCCCAACTGCATTTCTTGTTCTTTCTTTCTTTTCTGGCCAAGATTCTCTCCTTCTTTTCTTTCGCTCGGCCGGAGCATGCACCGCACACAGTTTGAAAGGTTATGTACTAAGTACCGTCGTGTATCAAGTGTAGCGATTTGGAGCCTGACGGTTGCCCGAATGGGAGATCAACCCACTCTACTCTCGACCCCTAGCCTAAAAGCCGGACGGGAGTCAACATCCACGTCGTAGAGGGGAGAGGAGAGGAGGACAAAGCTTGCTGCTGCTGCTAAGCTCGCTCAAAATAAAGAGCTATCTATGTCTCCGGCGGCCAGAACTGATTGATTTGTGCTCCGCTCATATTCTCTCTTCTCGTATTGCTGCTGGTGTCCCACCAATATTCCACAGCCTGTCCAGCCCACCTCTCTCTCGCCTGCCCCACCCTCCATCCCGGCCATTCAGCCACGGTCTGCATGCATATTCAATAACCACTGGCCCAATCGTCGACGGCCAGTGAAGCTGTTGTCGACCAAGCGCCTCGGGAGATCTTCAGATAGAGTAGGTAGTGGGTGGCCTTGGAGAAGAAGCAAGCAAAAGCCCCGGTGGTCACGCTGGTGGGAGAGAAGTCTGCTCGCCAGAGGTATAGGAAAACGACGACGAAGAAGCGGAGGCGGAGGAGGAGGAGAGTGTGTGGGGGTGTTTATTCAGTCGGGTTGGCCCTTTTCACGATCGATTCAGTTTCATAGCTACCGGCGCTCTAAATATCTTTTTTGAAATCTCACTGCTCACCAGGCGCACTAGGCATTGCCATTTCCAACTATAAATCTTTTTTTCTTTCATTTACTCGGAATACTACTTCACATACAAAAAGTACGGACGAAAAGTGCAGTGAAGGCCGAGAGCAAAAGAAAGAAGAAAGGAAGGAAGAAAGGAAGAAAAGTGCTGCAGTTTGCAGGGCCAAGAAAGAAGGAAAGGAAAGGGCTTGCAAGCAACCATGCCGATAACAACAGCAGCTCCAACACCGCAGCCTGCGGGGCAGCAGCAGCAGCAGCACAACCACAACCACCACCGCCGAATCCACTCCCTAAAGACAACCCTCAACTTTTTCAAGGCTTCCAAAACCTTGTCCCACGATTCCCCCGTCAGGCGGCGCGAATTAACGATAAGTACGCCCATCAACAACGCGGTACCTCTAACTATCCGAGAGGAACTCGACGCGGGTATCTCTCCAACCGAGCCACGACCAGCGCCTACGCCAACGCCAACGCCAACAACGCCACTGAGTCGGACCGGTACTGAACGTCCTATTTTCGATACGCAGTCGTATAGCTCTCGATTCCACTCCACGACTTCTTTTGAAGGCACCGGTCGGAGGAGAGGAGGTACACCCCTTGGACGGGGAAGCGAGCTCAACGGCGGTGCGACGGATATCGACGACGGCGGACAAATGAATCCTCGAACCAGGTCGCCCGTTCCCTCAGGAACCAGTGACGTTGAGCGTTCCTCGAACGATAAACAAAGCTCGACAGCTTCTGGTGGGGGCAAGAAGACAGCCGCGAAATTACGGATGGCTCTGAGTCTACTGAGTCGTCGGAGATCGAATCCTAACTTGCGCAAAGCTTATGTGGCGCCTGTGGATGAGAATTCTGCCACCAGGGAAAGTTGGGGACCGTTTAATGTGTGTTGTTGTTTCTATGCTCTTGCTTTGTTGCTGTCGGTGCTGACGTTGGGGGGTGCCAGGAACCTCTCCTAGACCCAGATTTTGTCGAAGCTGGTCGTTTTTCGCCAAGTGTTACAGCTGCACCCGTGAGACGGTCGAGCACCACAAAATCCAGTGGGTTCAAATTTACGTTGCCAGTCCGTGGCAGCAGCCGTACCGTGCTCAGCAAACCTCAAAGAGAGAACCAACCGCGACGAGCCACGGTTGCGAGTGTGATATTGGGCGATGAGACCCAACTCAACAATGGGTGGGATGGTATTGGGGCCCGACCCAGAAGCAGCCAATCCACGTTGCCAGGAGAACTTACTGTGCCCGATGAACCGGGCGACGATAGTTTATTCAGTCGTGAGAGCGCAGCTTTAGGTGCACCTAGCCCTGGTCAAGGTGGTCTTTTCCCTCGACCTGCCAGTCTTCAAAGACACTGGAGTGACGGCGCCCAAAAAAAGATTGAAGAAGCGGACCCGAATTCGACAAGCGAACGCGCATCTCAGCCCAGGCAAAATCAGGATCCGGACAGGGTCAGACCTTTAAGCTTTGGTGGTCTCTCGAATGGGTTTGGAAACTTGAAGATCACAGAGGCTGCAGCCCTTGAGAGTCGAGTTAAAGAGTTGGAAGCACAAGTGTCTGATCTACGAAGCATCATCGCCGAGTCTGCACACTGGTCGCCTCGGCCATTTGACGAGTCTGTGCTTACACATTCGAACGGTTTCAACGTATCACCCGGCACATCCTTTTCAAGACCGAACTCAGACACAGCCGTTGCCCCAGAGGAGTCATTGCGGTACGAACAAGTCAGTCCGCGAGGCTCAGTAGCTACCAGAGAAAGAACACTTTCGGTTCTAGAAGGCTTACACCTCGACTCGGAGAACAAGAGAAGCACACTATCAACCATCCGGGCGCCTCGACGCGGCAGCACAAGCGTGAGCGAGAACTCACCCCAATCCGTCAACATGGCAGAGTACACCGGCATCGTGGCGATGGTGAAGCGAGAACAGAAGGCACGCCGGCGATTGGAGCAACAAGTAGCAGCACTTCAGGAACAAATGGCGGCCGTGCTGCACCGCCAGCTAATCGCAGACTCCACCCAGAGCCGAAGCCCACTCCTTGAAAACGTCTCCTCGCGTCGTCGCCACCACCATCCAGACTTCAATGCCCTACACCGCAAGGCCAGCAGCGAAGTGCCCACTCCGGACATCACGCCACCGCCCTCCTCGTCCAGCAACGCAGCGCAGCGGCAGTCCGCAAACCTGTTTACAAACTTTGATAGCGGCGGGGCTAGCCCCGGCAGCGACGACGGTCACAGCACCGTTAACAGCTTCTACGATGCCAGTAGGAACCATAGCGACGCGTGGCAGACCCCCAGTGAGGAGAAGGAGAACATGTTGGAGAGAACGGACTCCGCGTCGACGTTTGGAGAACCCTTGTTGGTTTTTCCCCCGCCTGGAGGCGGAAGCAGGACACTGAGTTTAAGCCAGTTGACGCTGAAGAGTTCGTCCAGGTTGGCTCAGCGTGTGTAGAAGGGACCGGTACCAGGGGAGACGGGGGACTATGGACTTTTTTTCTTGTATATTCTGTTTTGTGTTTAAGGATACCCCCCACATTGTGTTTAGCGATCATTATCATCACCATCGTCATTTTCTCTGGATTTTTTCTTTTTTCCTTTCGGTTATCATCTATCTTGGGATTTTCATTTTATCTGGCGTGTCTGGATCCATGGAACTTGGGGAAC
>MU122107.1:907782-946977 GCA_014904905.1 Wilcoxina mikolae CBS 423.85
GGGTTAGGTATCTTGTCCCATCTGTGTTTTATTTTTATTTTATTTCCATTTTTCTCATGAAAAAATTGGAGTTTTAAGGTGTTCCTTTAACCGCGGTTTTGCAATTTTTGGTTTCAGGTTTATATCCCCCCCTCCGCTATTTCTATCTATTTTACTACCTCTCTGTGCTGTGCCTCAGAATGAAACGTACTACCTACTCTCTACCTTAGCTTCTTTTCTTTTTTTATATATAGCAATGACGATGGAGCGTGGGGGACGAACGGTTTGGACGGATGTATGTGTGCATGTGTTATGATATGGATAATGGGACTACAAAAAAATAATATATGAAACGATTGAGGAGATTTGATGTTAAGTGTGTATCCGGAATTGCGGGGTACGGTGGTAGGGGATAGGATCTACAGAACTACCTGGTACCCTGCCATTGTGAGGATTGAGGGAGGGAGGGGGTTGATTGATTGCGGCGCAGGAGGGAGGAGACATATGTACTCTACCATTTCATCTACGGGTATATGAAAAATGTCTAATGTAATTCGGCTATGCTAAGAAGTGTTATACAATACAGATAGATAAAACAGAATAAACAAACAAGGGGGATGGCTTTGCTATGCTTTGCTCATGATTGAATTCGGGCTGTCCAGCACACAATATGGATACACGCTGACATGTGAACACTCTATCCTTCTAGCTTCTAGTTGAACTTACAACGGAACTTAGGGGGAGATGTCAGTACCACACAGGCTAAAGGGGGGGAGGGGGGTGGGACATACCAAGTACCGAATCTTGACCTGGGAGACATCATAGACGATGTACTGTTTATGAAACTTAGTACTACTCCCTCATACTTTAGACGATATATAACATACCTCGTTATACTGCAAGCATGCATTCATCTTGACATCTGCAGTGATATTTTTATCCTTCCCAGAGACCTTTGGCATCTGAACGCCTGACAGGTTCTGGTTGACGATGCCAGCATCTTCCCATTCCTTGGGTGCAGTCCGGCCGTTACCCTTGGTGGCGAGAAGCCCGCTCGCCTTGCACTTTTTGGCTGCTTCGTAGTCGGCGTTGGTTAGTTCGAGCATGGGATTACCGAGCTGGGCTTCGCAGAGAAGGAGGAGACCAGTGTTTCCGGAAGCCTAGGGGTAGTGTTAGGAATTCGTGAAGGGGGGTTGGGTGGAAGGGACAACGTACGCTTGCGCAACAGTAGTTGGCGGATTTGGAAACGATGTCGGCGAGGTATATTCCCTCTGGTGTTTTGCGTTAGCATTGCAGAAAGGAACAGGGAGGGGACGGGGAAGGCGTACTGTCAAACATGTAGCCATTGACAGGTGCTTCCGGCTGGGGTTTTAGTTAGCACATGCAGTGGGGGCGGGAAGGTGAAGGAACGTACTGGGGCGATTCTCAGACCTTGACTGAGAATACCACCAAAGTTCGTGGTCCTACTTCCGTGCCAAAGCAACTTCCTCTGATCCTTCCCATACTTGTGCCATCCAGCCTTCTGCCATCGTTGTTCCTCGACGGATCTTGTGACTTGGAAGATTTCTTCGACTTCAAGCTTGATGTAGTGGGTCTTGCCGTGGGTCTTCTTGACATAGGCTTCGAGGAGCTGGAATTCTTCCGAGTCCTTTTCGAGTGCCACAGCTTCGTTGAGACCGAGTGAGTTGTATTGCGTGTCGATAGGGTTGATTGTACTGGAGTTGACGGTACTGTCTTTGATGATCTCGGAAGATATCTTCATGTCAACAAGATTCTCCACAAGCTCGGTTTCTTTCTTCAATAGCTGGGGTGAGTCGATGACTCGCGGCGCTGATCTTCCAAAGTCATGAGGGATGACGGTGTAGTATCTTGAAGATAACTGGTTAAGAACATCACGGTAGTTGGTCCCGTACTCGCTATATTTTGTTTGCACAGTTGTAGGATCATTGATGACCTCGCCTATCTTCTTGAGGACTTCGTAACCCTGGAGGATGGTGGTCTTGGAGAGCTTTCCTAAAGGGAGTTTCTTGCTGTCGTAAGATAGCGAAGCCATAGACTGTTCCATGAAAGTCGTGTTGAAGATAAGCTTCATCAAGTCCTGGAGTGGCTTGGAGATTTTGCTTTCCGCTTGTTTGACTTCCTCACCGTCATTTCCCAAAGGCTTGATTGTATCGTCTTCGTCATCGTCTTCGTAGTTTCTCTCCTGTATAGTCTGTTAGAATTGGGATGGAATGTGAGTGGGGGGAATTAAGCAACATACGAGGTAGGCATATTTGTTGCCGCCTCCGAGAGCGTTTGCGCGATTCGCCCAAGTTTGACCTTATGATTTGTTAGTATGAACGAATCTGCGATTAAGAGAGATAACACAACTTACCAGACTTTGCTTTCATCAATTTATCGAAGGCAGCAATAGCGGTAGATAGGGCGTCATTTTGCCTATTGGTCGAGTCAGCCATCACGCTACTCTCCTTCTCACAGTGCACATTCGTGGTGGACAACACACGCTTTGAATTGGGATTGGCCCCTCTCCCCCACTCGGCCCCAGTGGGCGAACACACTATAACCATTGGAGGATTTGTCGTCCCTCTCGAGCAATTGGATTTGATAAAACTTGTTGTTATTCCCGCCAATCTGCGCCAATCAGTATAGCCCATATTTTGTATTATAGAATTGTAATTGTAGATCACAAACATTTGTCTGGTTCAGCGTCGCATCCCAGGCGGTACCCGAACTGTCGACATAGACATGATGAGACTCTGCAGCGCCATGAGTAAACGAACCGTCCCATGATGGATAGATAATAACTTACTTTGAAGGCCAGACATTTCATCCACCGGAGCCTTTCCTTTCTTGACAACAGTTTTCATCACGGGCTTCTCTTCTTCCTCTTCCTCTTCCTCTTCCTCCTCTTTTTCCTCTTCCTTCATATTTTGCTTAACCTTGCCTTTCCCTTTCGCCAGTGTGGTTTTCTTGGGCTTTACTTCCTCTTCCTCCTCATCTTTCACATTCTGCTTGGCCTTGCCTTTCCCTTTCGCCCGTGTAGTTTTCTTGGGCTTTGCTTCCTCTTCTTCCTCTTCTTCCTCATCCTTGACCGGTTCTGGTACTTTCTTAGCTCCTCGTTTCGGACGGGCTGTGCCATCTACGGCCTTAGATTTCTTTGCGGCTGGTTCGGGTTCCTCATCATCCTTGGTATCAGGTAGCGCGGTATCAGCAGCTCTCTTCACCCCACTGGATTGTGGTGCGACACTAGCATTAATAACGTGATCGCTTTCTGGCTGCTTCGCTCCCTTTTCGACGGATGTCAATAGCCAATCGATGCTCACGATGTGCAGTTTATTCTCAATTGCTTGCTTGACTTTGCCGGACTGCTTCGCGACATCGACTACGTTGCTAATAAGATGGGTGGTATTGTCTTCTATAGTCTTGGTAAATAGCCCGCCGTTTTTCTTGACATGTCGCTCGATCTACGGGAAGTGTATAAGTAATCCGGAATTCATAATAATGCAACTGGAACATACGGCGCCTGTTACAGGGAGCTGTTAGCATGCGTCCATCCATGATTCACGGGTGCGATTGTGAATTGTTACTTTGGGTATAGCCTTTATGTGTGCCACTCACAGCTATCACCAGGCCGTCGAATGGTTGCCCTGCCATGATGTCGCTGAAGATTGTGTGTAATTGATTGATTGGGTGGGTCAATTGGAAATGTTGGATGCAAGATTGTCAAGCTTAGAGCTATCAATTGGTTACGAGGGAACAAAGAGAGGATGATAGAGGATTCAGAAGGGAGTTCTGTTGCTGAGAGAAAGAGAGAAATGGACGGGAAGTGTTGTGGTCTTTATGCTCTTCTCCTTTACATGCTACCGCGACCGCCGCAGAGGTTCATACCAGTTGTCCGACGTTCCGATTTCACGTCTACTACGGCACAGCGCCATTCAGTCATACACGCTGCTCCTACCCAAACGCGTGAAACCAACGTGATCTCGCGACGACGCTAAGCTGCGGCCCAGATTATGAGTCAACGCACAGCCCCGCTGCCCTGGAATTGGCAGTTGGCAACCGGTGACAGAGTTGAATTCGAGCAATTGTTCAGTTAATCGCATGGCAAGGAGTCAAGTTGACTTGGATCTCGATGGTTGATGATCCGGGCCACGCGGAGCATTGCAGAGGACAGATAACATCGGGGCTGACAGACAAAACAACCACTGCAGCTCCTGCTCCTTGAGCCGAAAGACTGGTCGGTTACTGAGTCACAGGCGCTAACCCTAATGCAACAGGGATCGCAGCCAAGCCATAGCTTAACTCCAGAGCCACGTCTCGCTGCTCTACTCTATTCCCAACATCAATCATAGCACCATGGGTAATGACGGAGGAAGGTCGGTCAATTTCCATGCATCTCCACCTTGCGTCGGAGTAGTGTACTAACCTTTGCGAATACAATAGCATCCCAACTCGTCGAGAACTAGTCAAATCAGCCGCTCGCCACCCAACCCATTCTCAAGTCCGCGATACCCAAGCGCAAACTAGACAATACCGATGGACGACCTGCCAGCTATCGAAAAGACCGTTGTCTTCACCCATAGTCTCAGACTCACTAGGACGGCTATACAATAAAGACAGTGTCATCGAGTGGCTATTGCGCGGTCAGGAAGCTTTCGGTGATGGCGAGGAAGTGCTGGAAGGTCGCGTCAAGTCGTTAAGAGATGTCGTTGAAGTCAAGTTCGAGTCGTTGCAGGAAGATACGAAAGCCGACAGCGAGAATGCGCAGGCGGAACAATGGGTCTGTCCCGTTAGTCGAAAGGAACTTGGAGCTGGTGTGAAATCCGTCTATATCGTCCCATGTGGACATGCATTTGCGGAGAGCGCGGTGAAAGAGGTCGGCGGGAAAGAGCAAGGCTGCCTAGTGGTAAGCATCTCGACACCATAAATATTCGATGAATTAACATTAGTATCAGTGCAACAAAACATATGAGCAATCCGACGTCATACCCATCAATCCCGAAGATTCGGAGATGGAACGACTACAAGAGAGAATCAAAAAACTGGCGGAGAATGGCTTGTCACATTCGCTGAAGAAGATACCGGACAAGAAATCAAAGAAAAGAAAGAATGGAGCTTCCAAGGATGATGGGGTTGAGGGGTCTTCCAAGGTTCAGAAGACCAAGGAATCAGGGATAAGAAATGCTGCGGCGGCAGCATTGACGTCAAGAGTCATGGAAGACGAGAAAATGAAGCACCAGCAGCGGAAACTGGAGATGAGCGACAGCGTCAAGAGCTTGTTTACTAAGCAGGGGAATGGCAAGAAAATTGATGGTAGAAACACGGATTTCATGTCTAGAGGATATTCTTTACCTGAAGCACAAAAATGATTGATTTTGATTCAAGCGGTACAAGTATTTGGCATGTTTTATGTTCTGGACTCGTGACATTCTACAATTGTACAGTACAGTATTATACCTCCAATATGCCCACGACCGGAAGTTCTTTGACCAAGTGAAGATGTATTCGGTTGCATCGGTATTCTCGTGCTTCCCCCACGGTCTTCATTGTTGCTACACCCTCTTTTCTGAATGTTTACCGAAAACAGCTTGCCATTAATTGCATCCAATCTGTCGTTCCAAGATGATGATGCACAAACTCTGTTTCGATATTTTCTTCTTCTAGCTGACCGTTCCGGCGCCCAAACATTCGTGAGGACCTGTATCCACTACACCTGTTTTTCATCGCTAAATATTGCAAGTAGGAATGTATCTTTGACCCAGGCCGCCACGCTTCTGTTCCCTTTCTCATCTTCTCCTGCGATAAACGCTATGATAGCATCGATGGCAAACATTCAACACACCATGATAAAACCGACATAGATGCAGTCCCTAATGTTATTAATGAGCGAGCGTTGAAACGTGATTACTTGAAGACGGATTCGCAGCATACAATTTCGCGCACTGACGATGATGCTCCTGATCGTCCTGGCTTCGAACATACGTTCCCTGATACAACAGTCAAGATTCCACTTTCTACGGCAGATCTGGTTGTGGAGCACGGCTACAGCAACCTCCCCAAGTTGAGCGTTGGGGACATTATGGATCTGTTCGCAAATTTGGAGGATAACGTTATGGAGTATCTATTGTTTCTCCAACACATGGTGTCAATCGAGCTGCGGGTTTTGGGTGACGAACAAAACATCAAAGCTGAAATACTTCCTACTGCTAGGGAATACAGAGTTGCCACTGTCAAAGCACTGTCAGACATCCAAACCTCGGGACATGGAGGGAGCGCGGATCTGTTGCATTACATAGAAACTGTTAGTACTAATCGGAAGAACTCGAGTACGATATTTCGGTGGTGTATTATACAGCGCCTGTCAGCCGCCCTCCAAGATCATGCCAAAACAGACGGTTCTGAACTACGGGTTGGGATTGCTGCCTTGATTTCTATCGATGGCGAAACCTTCGATCACAAGAAATCACCCTTCTACGGCAGATTGTTCGATCCTCTTTCGTCATCGTCGACTACCGGGCAGCCTGTTCACATCTATGGGGTATTCATATCGAATAGCGGCTTGTATCAGCAACCAGAAAACAGAAATTCTGGTGACTGCTCATCACAATTGCGGAATGCAGTGATACCGGATGTTCTTGTAGCGCACGTTTGGTCAACTTTTCTCCTAGATATTTTGCCCCAGCTTATCACGCCAGTGGGGGTTCAAGTGACGCCCGAGTCTGATCACTACTTCAACTACTGGCCGAAAAGTGCGAAGGAAGGAAGGCTATCAACTTTGGTCGAGTCCATATGTCATCATACTTTCAGTTACATCTCGTCGCAAAACCTCCCTCTATGGCCTACAGCTAGCGGCCGCAAGGGCATACAGAATGCTGTCGTCTGCCGCATGGTAAATAGCACTATTCGTAGAACTGTGGAACAAAGACATCTGCAGGGGCTAGATCGACTCCATGCTGCGCTCCTTCAACTGAACCTGCCATTGGCCTATTTACCGGAAGAGATATACGATACCATTGACACCCTTTGGCCGGACCGGAAGATACTGACTCCTGTTGCTGTGTCCGTCTTCTTAACTAAACACATGGGCGAGGTCCAACAATTTAGCGACACTACCAAGGGAGCACTTCTCGATTACTTGATGAGTAGACCACTTGACGAGGAGTTCGACCATTTGATTGGCATCCCTTTAATTCCAACATGCGACGGACAGTGGAGAGCCTTAGAGTACCTGTCGTCTCTGAAGCTTCCTGCGAATGAACAAGAAATGTCGTTGTTTAACAGGAGACCCGAAATTAATGTCGACTTTCGGCGCCTATCTACCAGAATATTTCGGAAGCTCAAAGTCCTACAAACCAATAAACTCAGTGAACTGCTTCAACCTTGGCTAGTCAAAGATGTGCCAGAATACCTCCGAACTACCTATTTCGCAAATATCTCAGAGGAGCATTTGTCAATTGACGCATCCGAGCTAGAACCTGGCTCTGAGCACTTTGTCCGCGAGTTATGGCAATGGATAATCGAACAGGCTAAATCTTCGGATGTGGTGGAGTATTTGGAAAACCTGTGGTTGATTCCCATCGCGGATGGCAGCTATCAGAGAGTCGCAACTGCTGTAGATGCCGCAGAAAATTTGGTATCCTTGCCGCTAGATCCTACGGACTCTCTGTTCGGAGGCTTCATTTTATCAATTAGAGACAAATTTGGCCACCCCATCTCTATACTGGACATCTCTTTTCAGCGAGATGCAGCCAAATTACTAAAAAGCCATAATCGTGTATGGGACTCCAGTAATTTGAGTCATGTCTTATCATGGCTCTCATATAATTCAACCGCAATACCACCACTAAGTTCCGCTTTAAAGGAGCAACTTTCCCAGAACTTGGTTGAACTTGCCCATTGTCATATATCTGGTGGACCGTTTCCACAAGGATTTGGAGATAGTATCAGGAATCTGGCTATATTTAAGGAGGCGTGCAATACAGTGGATGGGATAATTATAAATTGGATTTCTTTACGCAGAGCGTGTCGGTATGTTGCTGTTTGTATGGACCTGGCAGTACCGGAAACACCAAATGTTGTTTTTCTTCATTGCGAATGTGATGCAACCCGAGAGCTGTTGAAGATGTTCAGTCTTGCAGAGTCGCCAGAAATTCCGGCCCTTTTATCACAATACGTCATTCCCGCTTTGTCATCTGGCATACCGACGTATATCGTGGAAAGGTTGGGGCTCTACATTCTCGACAACTTCGCCCATTTGGCCAGATCAGATATTGACACATTGCGGTACATACCATTCATCCCAGCCAAAACCATGGATGATACCCTCAGACGGCTGGTTTTACCTTCAAAATGTGTGGATCGCCACAGTGAAAACAAATCATTATATTTCGAGCGGGAATGCGTATGGGTGGATGAATCGGTTCTTACAAGATATGCGGAGCCACTTTCAGTCCTGGGTATGGTTCAATCGGTAACCATCGAGCTCGTGCTCGAGAGGGTTGCATACTACATCTCCTCAGCATCCACAGTCCAGGCAAAGGACATTGCAGAAAGAGTTGAGGCGTTGATATTAGCATGTGTAAACATGGAAATTATATCATCAATGCGTTTCAGGGAAGGGAAATGGCTACCTGCGTGGTGTTATGACGGGGAGTTATGCTTAGAAAGCCCCTCGACCTGCAGAGACAGGTCGCTGCGCGAGATCGTGGGCTACGCGATACCTATTATCCCTTTTGAGGTCGGGCCTAATTGGTCTGCAGCTTTTGGATGGATGGAAACGCCAGTCCTGCCAAAGTATATCAGGATGCAGATCCAAGCGCTCGCTGTCCGGAAAGATGTGGATGGTTTGGAAAAGGTCCTGGAATACGTTGCGAACCGTAACGGGTATGCCGAAGTTTTAAAAGATTTCGCATGGATACCTTCTCAAAATAGTATTTACTTCTGCCCGTCGGACATATTCATCGAGGGTTTCATTCGGCTAGAACCACGTTGCAGTACGATTAAAAGCTCATTATTGAAGTATGAGAATTTCCTACGGAGGACTGGCGTCATGGAACGACCATCATTTGAGAAACTGTATGAGATCACCGCAAGTCTTGGTGTTGGGGAATTTCCATTGGAAGGGAAAGACTTAGAAATAGCGATTACAGCTTGCAGTGTTGCTACCAGTTTATATCCTGAAAGTAACTATACCAACTTCAAGGTTCCCGACTGGCATGGTGTGTTAGTTGATGCAGTCCTCCTCGTTGCTGACGCTCCTCATCTCTGTGAGGGAGTTATTCGGTTTGTACACCCCTCAGTCCCAGGGGACGTTAAAAGGATCATGGGAATACCTTCCCTGAGTGACACTTGCCCTCTCGAAAGTGCTGCAGAAGTAAGGCAGACGCTATTACCAACTGAATCGAGTGCAATCCAATTGGATGGCCCCCGAGAAAAGGAGAGAATGGATACGATTAAAGAAACTTTAAGCAAATATAAGACTGGAGATGCCCTCAGTCTTCTGCTCTCATACGTCGATACGCTAGACGGGGCTTCCTTTGTCGAGTGGAGGCTGGATGATGTGACCAGTGTTGGAACTGACGGAGGACTGGTTGTTTGTCCCAAGTTATTCCTCATTACTGATGGAGGTTTGTACGATAGACCTTTGGTGAACTTGAACTGATTGTGAGTTAGTAATAAAAGATGAACGTCTTTCAACGTTGATGGATGCAGGCAACGGTAACTGGCGTGCCGTTGGACATCTGAATTTGGGGTAATGGGATGGCGTCTGATAGGTGGATGAAGGGTAGATGCTGACACTACCAATTGAGAAGATTATTAGCCATTTTCTTTATCGCAGACCTTGTTCAGCTGATTTCCGGGGACTCATTTATACTGTTCGAGTAAGCCACCTTGCAAAGCTTGCTTCATGTTCTCTTTTTTTGTTGGAACTAATGTGAGTGATATATCGTGCGCGTTCCAGTCGAAACCAGACTTTTGCCGCAGCCGATGAGAAACGGAAAACCGTGATAAAATCCGAACTATCAACAATGCGGCAGAGATACCCAGGCCAGCTGTTGCCCTTCCATGGGATTCGAAATTTTGGACCGGAGACAGAGTCTCTGGACGCGGTCGTCTTTATGTTCTCGCTCGGAGCCGGAGGTCTCTCACCCAGTCAAAAAACCTTACCTGATCTGAACAGGATACCAACCTTGCTCGAAGATCACATAGATGAAGCCGAGGCTGCACTTCTCTTTACACGGCAAATATCCAGGATTCAGTATACCACCCGTGCATCACACAGCAGAGACATCAAAGTAAAGTGGGCGCTTTCTAGACAGACAATGTATAGTGAGAGAGTCTCCGCCTCGAGTGTTATTGACTCAGCAACGATCACTCGCTCATCGGATGCTTATGTTGAGACGTACAAGACGTTCTGGCAGATCATCAAGAGCGTCCTCGGAGAAGTCAGTGAGATCCAGGGTACGCAATCGCATAAGGAATCCGGTATGGATGGTCACAAGTTGGCGGCTCGGGTTCGTTGTCATGCCGATATCCAAGAGTTGCCACTCCAAGGGTTACTTTTAGACAGGCAGCTTTGTGGAGCCCGTACCGAATTCCCTGTACACATTCATCTTCTAGACAACATTACGTCCCGAGATTTGCAAATGGCACCTTTTATAGAAAATCAGGATCAGATGGCGAGTTTTCTGTGCCTATATCTAGAGCTGTTAGCTCATCTTGCTGCACAATTTGGGGAAACGGCGTATGGATTTTGGCCCCAGCTATCCTCCGGTACAACGCTTTTCAATGAGTTCTGGAGAGAAATTATACGAAGCGAGCTAAAGTTGTTTGTATCAGTTGAAACTACAAGCTGTGGTGTGTTGGGGTTCCCGCTTACAATATCATATTCCCAAGCTATCTTCGATACAACACCGGAACATATCAGCGCTTCCCTACGGGGACTTTTTACGAGCCTTGACATCAAGAATGTCGTTCGACCTGGCAAATTGATAACAGATTCCCTGTGGCAGATGGAGGATATAAGTTGCGTTGATTCTTCATTTGTCCGGAGTCTTTTGAAGTTACCGGATGCAGAGTTTGCTTTGCTAGATATTTGGGCAACAGAGAACTTCAGCTGCAGGATAATAAGCAATATATTGGAGTTTGCGCTGAAAGATGTGAGGGACGGCAATTTGCAAGAGTTGGACGGTTGCTCTTGTCTGCCTTTGGTAAACAGAACTCTTGGAACGCTCAGGTGGACAACCGAGCATTTAGGCGGAACAAATCAGACCGAGGCATGTCATGATGGCTATGCTCATGGTAATAATGTGCTGCTAATGTACATGTGCAGACACAAGTCTACTTCGTTTACAACGGTCGATACTACCTCCTGTTTGATTTCATTGCAGATGTAACACTGCACCCAGGTCTCGGTAAAGACTTTGTAGACCTTCTACTCGACCTTGATATCAATGTGAAAAGTCTTTGCTCTTCAGATATTCCTCGGCTATTGGAACAAGTTGAGATGGATCCTCAGAGCAGGGAAAGCCACGAGTTTCTAGAGATGATTTGGTCCTTTGTCGGCCGCGAGCCTGGGTATGACGCAAGCGCAATTCATGGACTTCCTGTTTATGTAGCTAGGAAAGGATCAAATTACTCGATCATCAGTCCAGAAACTTTTGATAAGGAACCGGCAATTCTCGCCCCATCCAACACCCTGGAACTCGATATTTGTAGCAAGATACCCGGTCTGTATCTTGTTCAAGAAACTACTTTTCCCAAATCAAGAGTGCAGGGTGAGATGTTGCAGTCAGCGGGAGGTTTGATGCGTTTCACGCGTGCATTGAGTCAATTGGCCTTCAAAGCCCACCAAACACTTGAGAGTTATGTACGGAGCGTTTTGAGCGATCCGGATTTGGTGGTTTTTCGCCGGCTTTACATCGCTGTCTTGAGTAACATCAATGCGAACGGGACTACAAAATATCACTACGTTTTGACAATGCTTCGTCAATTGCCGCTTTGGGAAAATGCCAATGGCAAACTCATTCCGGCGATGAATGGAATTCTCTTGCCTCACCCTCGGTTGTACCTTCCATGGTTGGATATATGTGAGAAGTTATTGATATCGATAGCCGACTCAACGTTCGAACGAACGCTTGCTTTCTTAGGTCTTCGCCCTTTGGACCCGACCACCTTCATTCGGCAATTCCTTGTACAGAGTATTTGCCAGCACAAACTTGGCGAGGAGGAAGTGGAACAGTATGCTTCGTTTCTGTCGGTAGTACTACAGTTGATACCGGTAATACCAGTGGAATGGCCCCTGGCATGCGATGGGGGTCTTAGATATCGGAAGATCAATGAGCTTTATGACCACCGGAATCCATTTTTTAGAGCATCTCTCCGAGGCTGTGAAAACGAAAAGTTTTTACACCCGAAACTGCGGAGGTTCTGGGATCAGAATAGTGGGTTGAGAACAGATGTCACAGCTCATGACTATGTGAATGTCGCCAAACAGATACAGATAAGAGGACTCTTGGACAATAACTGGAAAGAACAACCGGATCAGCAGCTTCAGAGTGATGCTTGGACTATTTACCAAACCTTATGTCTTCAGTGGGATACTGTGAAGGATGAGCCAACACTGATGGAGCGACTACTGAGGATTTGCTTCATACCAGCTAAAAGAAAGTTTACTATGCAGCCTCGTTTCAGGATAATAAGGATGCAATCCCTAGCGAACCGGAGACCGTTCAATTGCTTTCAAGAACTTGTGTTGCTTGGTTATGTGGACATTTGTTGGAGTCAGGTACGTTTTATCCAGACCAGCACTAACCCCACAATAATCTGACGGTTTGATAGTGTGTGATATATGAAACGCCGCCCCCTGACGAAATGTTGAGGCAAATTCCAGGCGGTGGCATGCCTTCCATTGATATTGTAATCGCCCACCTGCGGTATTTATCGTCACAAGGCTGGAATAGCGCCACAAACCTGGAAATCTACATTAAAGATGTCATCGCCACCTACAAGTTTCTGGAAGAGCAAATCTTTGACCAGAAACTCCTTGAAGATGGGCGACTTTGGTGCAATCAAAGCCTTGACGTCATCTCTACGATTTCCAAAGAGCAGTTTAGGCTAGCGTGGATGGATGCAAAGGGTCTTCGGACGACATTAGTCGATAGCTCGGAACGAAGAAAATTTTCAGCGTCGCTTTTGAACAACTTCCCGAACATCCTTAAAGCCATTGGATTGGAGCCTGTGGCGCCACAATCCGTCAATGACAGCAGAAACAAAGTGGTACAAGGCACAGAAATACAGGAGTTATGGGAGCAGGGACGTTTCTGCGATGTGGAGCTCAACATCAGGGGGGAACCGTTTAAGGCACATCGAATAGTTTTGGCGGCAGCATCGGGGTATTGGAAAAGGGTTTTCACCGGTGATATTGAGTCCAGGAAGTTAGATATTGAGCATAATTGCTCGAAAGATACGGTGTTAGGAGTTTTGAGGTATATGTATACCGCAAAACTTCCTGATGATGTGGCGGGGACTTCGGGAAGGTTTGTGGAGTTTTTGAGGTTGGCGAGGGAGTGGGAGGTGGTGGAGTTGAGGGAAAGGTTGGAGGAGATGTTGTTGCGGGCGAAGGGAAGGGCTGCTGCGGCTGGGAAGGTGGATAAGAGGTTTAATACTGTTTCGTGATGGGAGGACTGCTGAAGAGGGAAAAAAAAGCTGATCGATGGATTCTGCGTATATCTTTTGGCTCCGTGACTGTACTGGTACTGGAAAGCGCTGTTGTAATTGGTTGTTCTAGAATCTTTGGCTTATGATGGACGTAGGGACTGTCAAACTAGACAAACTACTTTCAAGTTCGCAACATTTCTCTGTTGTAAAGTTGGTATTCGAGGAGCAAGCGGCCATCTTCCAGCGAAAGTGTTTCTTGCGGATATATGTTGGATGTTCAAAGAAGGTATCTCCCTCCCTATCATCCAATAATACTCAGTTGATCTATTGTCTCTTTGTCCGTGATATTTAACTGACATTCCACATGTTTATTTCGTTCCAGCCTTCTAACCACCGCAAGTGTAAAGAGGTATTCGCATTTCAAATAACTATCGTAAGCAACCCCTCCCCCCCCCCCCTTCTAACCACCCAAACCCCAAAAGCCCATTAAGCAAAAAACAAAAAAACAAAAAACCATAACGTACACATCAAATCACCAACTAACCCATCTCGTACAGCAAATCGGACCAAAAACACTTTTCCTAAATCATCACGACGTAGACTTCCTTCCACCCCTCTTCTTCGTTTCCGGTTCCTTTTCTCCAGTAGTGGCCTTGACCACAAACTCATCCGCCTCCTCTAGTTTCCCTCGCAGCACACTCAATCCAATAATAGCCGTTCCGTACACTTTCCACCCACCGCTTTCCAGAGTGTCCAAGTCCTTCTCTCCCTCATCTTTCCCCAGCACCAGTGTATCCCCTACCGCTTCCCCTCTCGGTGCCTTCTTGTGTACATGCTCCGCACCGGCCGCTTTCAACATCCCCAAAAGAGACTCTTCACTCTTCAACTGCTTCAGGTATCCCAAAAGACTTGGTGTCAGATATACAGTTTTTCCCTTCAAAACCTGTGTCTCTCCCTTCCGACCTCTTTCGAGTGCTTCGGAGAGATCACAGTCCCACTCTTTCGGTGTGGTGGGGACATAAGGATCCGGATCTACCCAGTATCCCGCCGTTTGTGAGTCCAGAAGCCATTGCTCTTCTACTATCCTGATACCTCGTGCTACTGCAACGACAAATTTTGGTGTGCGTTTGAGCTCGCCGGGTCCGATCACTAGGTAGTTGCAGCTTGGATCCGATGGAGAAGGGACAGGTTTTGAGTTGTGGCTGCGAAGGAAGCGGAGTATGGATTTGCTGTTTGCGAGATCGGAGTTGGTGAAGCTGATGCGTGGCGGGGTACCTTCATAGTGATCGACTGTTCGAAGAGAATCGGTGGCAGAGGGTTCCGGGGTTGCGGTAGAGCGGGCAGTTGCGGTCTTTTTGCGGGCGGAAGGTTTGGCGGAGGCAGTAGATTTCTTGGCTGCTGTGGCGGGAGTCTTTTTTGGTGCTGTTGCTTTGCCACGGGCTTTGGGAGTCTTTGGTGCATGGACGGCTTCTGATTCCGAGTTTTCATCATCGTCCGGAAGAGTATATTGGGTGTTGAACTGGGTGCTTCCTTTCTTCTGCAATGAGGGTTTCCTGCTCTTGGGAGTTGGGGTGGGTTTAGTGGTCGTGCTTTTGGCTGTTGATTTCCTGCTACCTTTGCGGGGCTTATCTTCAGCGGCGGAGGACTCTTCTGGTGCGGTACTAAAGGGGGGGTTGTCTTCTGTGCTTGGAGGTACAACTTCAGTGCTCTTTTTTCCTCGGCCCTTATCCCTAGTTACCTTTGGCGTGGGCAACTCGTCCTCGGGATCTTCCTCGTCTGCGACTGGTGTACCGTCTTTACCCTTTCTCTTCTTTGTACTAGCTTTAGACACGTCTTCTTGAACCTTTCTTTTCCTTCCTTGTGTTTTCTTTTGTGCCGCAGTCAGAGGTGCCGAACTGTCCTCTGTCTGAGGTGCCACACTGTCCTCCGTTTCTTCTGTGATGCCTCGTGCTAGCGTCTCATCGAGCACAATCGAGCGTTTTCCGCCCTTCTTCCCGTATTTCGGTCCGGGGGCTTTGTTGTTTTTCTTATCAACGTAGTGGAAGACCTCTGGTAGGGAATCTGGTATATTATTCTGATCCGCATTCACCGCCTCGTCGAGATCCAGATCTTCCACATCACCGGGGGCTTCCCCTGGAGGGGGGCGTTCAACGACCGGTGATTCTATCGGCGCAGACGAGGGTATGGTATCCGGAGGGACTGTATACTCAATACCCACTTCTTCACTGTTTCGCTTTTCCGGAGAAGTAGAGTCCATATCCATAGGGGCAGTTGGTACAAAATCCGCAAGATCATCCCCTGAATCGTCTGTGGTGTAGTCGTCACCATTTTCGGGAACTCCACTAATCATGATTCCTGTTCTTGACCGCTGAATCTTTGCGGAACTGGGTGAAGCTTGGGGCCGGCGGCGTGGAGAACTGTTGGGGTCGACGTGACGGGATTTGACTGCTGGTGTTTCGTATACCTTTTTTTCCTCATTTGTCATGCCTGGCGTCGACTCGACAAGGTCCGGGAGGTCGCCGAGGATATTACCGGTTGTATACAACGAGTTGCCATGAGGGAGACTATGCATGACCTGGATCTGCGGCGGGGCGGCCAACGGTGCCATAGGCGCCCGAGGATGGGAAGGTTCATGGGTATTGTAGTTAAAGCGGAGCATCCCACGAGTGACTCCTTCGAATTCTATCAAACCGTCCTGAATAAGAATGAAATAGTAGCGTTCCGAGTTTGTCGCGCTGATGGTTGATTTTCGGAGCTTGGTACGGATGGTTCTGTGTGTGCTTGTAGTGGTAGAGACATAAATGGGATGGGCATCGCTGTAAGCTTCGAGGTATATCGCTCCGTCGGGATGGTACCCTATAGCTTGTCAGTGAAGCTCGGGGCTCTTGGGTGCTCGGGAGACACACAGAACGCGGCAAGAATATCATCGTCAATCTCGGGTGGTAGAGGATTCTTTCCGACAACAAGTTCTGTGCCCTCCGCCTCATTGAGTTGGGGAAAGAGCCGCACTTGCCAGGTTGTGGCTTCAGGCGGGGGCTTTCCAAGCTCGAGTGGTGGGTTGGGAGAACCGGTGCCATTGGAGACTACGATTGTTGGGTCTGGCGATGACATTGTGACGGCGGATTGTGGTTGAGGAATTAGGAGTTGAAGAATCGAGGCAGCGCAGACCCAAGCCGGGAAAACGTGTCTGGGTCGTGTCAGCGCAATCATTACGACACGCGTTATTCGCGAACAAACCAAAAACACAAAAAATACAAGAAAACTTATAAAAAGCCTTCCAAGGTTGGAGAAGTAGATAAATATTGAAATAACCGCCCGAAACATGCATTAATAACACACTGCGACATAGTTCCGAGACGTCACCGAGGGCTCAGGGCTAGGCTTGCAGCGGAACTTCGAAGTCAATCAATCAACTGGCATCTTCAGTCCGCTGGCAGCCAGCGCCAACAGCAACAGTCCGCCAAATGCTTCCCAGAAACATCACCGCTCTAGCCTTATAACACTCGCGCTCTTTCGGTTCGCAGTTACCGACCATGCCAACACTCACGCTCCCACGTCTCCTATTCCTCTCATTTCTTCTCCGCCTCGTTCTCATCCTCTACGGTCTCTACCAGGATGCCCACAGCACACTCAAGTACACCGACATAGACTACTATGTCTTCACTGACGCCGCACGCGCTCTCTCGCGTAACCAATCCCCGTACACTCGTGAGACATACCGCTACACCCCTCTTCTGGCCTTCTTCCTGTTACCCACTACCTGGCCCGACTGGTTTAGCTTCGGCAAACTCCTCTTTGCCCTCTCTGATATCGTAGCTGGATGGGGAATATATCGGGTCCTTTTACGAATGCGCGGGGTTACCGAGAGACAGGCACTGTGGTACTCAGCCAGCTGCTGGCTGCTAAACCCAATGGTCGCAAACATTTCTACCCGCGGAAGCAGCGAGGGCCTACTGGGAGTAATGGTGATAGGACTACTTTGGGCGGCTATGAATAGGCATGCCATATTATCTGGCGTACTTCTAGGATTCGCAACCCACTTCAAGATCTACCCCGTCATCTACGCGCCCGCAATCCTTCTCTGGATGGAGATGGAGCCCTCACTTACCTTGCCCGCAATACTGTCTCGCGACTTTATAACGACGAACCGAGTGATGTTTGCTGGGACGGCTTTGGGGACGTTTTCAGGGCTCAATGCGCGGATGTTCTACGATTACGGCCAGGAATTCTTGCAACATACATATCTCCACCATTTCGTGCGCTTGGACCATCGTCACAATTTTTCACCGTATAATATTTTGCTTTACCTCGTATCCTCGCCTTCGGGCCACTCGGAAGTGCCGTTTGCAAAGTTGGCATTCTTGCCGCAGATGCTGTTGAGTGCTGTTGTTGTACCGCTGGTTGGAGCGAAGAAGGATCTAGCGGGGACAATGTTTGTGCAGACTTTTGCGTTTGTAACTTTTAATAAGGTCTGCACTTCACAGGTATACACACCCCACCACCTCCACAGGAATGCAGATACTGAACTGAAGCTAACGAAACCAGTATTTCGTGTGGTACATCGTCCTCCTCCCTTTCATCCTTCCCTACAGCTCTTTTCTTCAAAACTGGAAGCGTGGGCTCGTAGCATTGGGGCTTTGGGTCGTTGGACAGGCGGTGTGGCTACAGCAGGGGTATGAGTTGGAGTTTTTGGGGAAGAGTACATTCTTCCCCGGGCTGTGGGCGGCGAATTTGGGGTTCTTCGTGGTTAACTGTTGGTTGCTTGGGGTTTTCGTCGAGGACGTTGTAAAAAGAAGTGGCAAAGGAATTGTTGTGGCACGGGAGGAGAAAGACAGAAGCTGGGATACCGGATTTCGAAGTTACAGCGGCAAGCCCACGGCAAGAAAATCTGGGAACAAGAGTAAATAGGATCTAGTACCTGATGTTAGTGGTGTGGATTATAGATACCCGTGAATCAGCAGTGATACATACCAAGTACTTACGCTCGTACTTATAATTTACGACTACCAGTGAACGTTATAACCTGACCCACAAACATCCGGCGAGTTGCTTCGTAATGGCTTCGCCACTTACACCTCCACCAATAACTGTTTAGCATAGCATCATCTGTCCAGGCATCGATGAAGGTGGGACGGTCTTCTTAACGATGGCGCCAGGCGCACACTACAAACATTTGTTAGTCGCGAACTGCTTTCGGGCTACCTACCTACCTCTTTTCATAGTGTTGAACAGCCTCCGTCGCTATCTTTTGGGCTCAAGACAGTGGTCTATTCTACCGACGACTCAGAAATCACGAGGCCCGTTGGATACATGATAATAACCACGAAGAGTAACAAAGAAAGTGGCCAGATGGATCCTCTTGAACGAGGTCATGTTGGGGTTAGGGTTACGGCTCGAACCTGACCATGGGGCCCTACCCATCCGTAACTTTCAGGGTGGTCATGAGAAGATCTTTTCTTTGGCCAAGATATCCGGTCATCTTGTCATAGGCTGTCGTGGTGAAGGTAGCGGACTGGGTCAAACGTTGTTCACAATCCCTCATGTCGTCATTGTAAAACACAGCAGACAGCTAGGTAGCACTACGATAGATTTCGTCACCTCGCAATCAACCAATTCTAAATAAACTCCGCGCCGTCTATTCTTTCGCTGTACATACATCCGCCCAAAGGATCAATCTACCCCCGAAGATGTAAAACTTCGGCCGCATATCCAAATAAACCGTGTATTTCCAACTCCGTTCGAACTCCGCGATGCTGGCTGCAGGTTTTCCTCTTCGTAGATAGCAGGCTTTGCCAGGGTAGCAGACATGCGACATAAGATTGTTCAAGGATAAACCCTATCGCGTTGAAGATTTACTGCAGATGTGTTCCGATCTGTAGCACCTGGGACATGCGAATCCATCCAGACGGCTCCAAGACCACGAACTCATAGAGGATCCCGTCGGTGGGGTAGGTATACGAAGAACCGACCCAACGCCATCAGCATACGGTGAGAACCCCAGCCCATCCCAAATAGAAGAATAGTACAAAAAAGGGCGTGGAAGACACCATAGCACAACAAAAAGAAAGCAAAACCACGGCCCCCTTCCTTCAGTAACACGACTACCTCAACAGCACACTGTCGTGAATAACCTGCCCGGGGACATCCGGGTCATCGATACCCAACACTGTGACATACTATAAGTATGTAAAACCTCAGAAAGGGTCGTCTTCATAGCTGCGCCGGGCATAGCGTTGATGATGCTGACTGCCTTCGGCGTAGGCACTTGATGTGACGACATGATGCCCCGTACAAGAAAACAATCTTTATCAACGCATGGACAAAACGGCGACGATCATTTATTGCCATTTCCGGATATCTTTCGGCGAGGCTATAACGTTTGGCTGGTAGTCGTGAATTAGCTGGGCTGTTCAAACGAACAAGGACGCGGTGAGGCGACATAACGTACATCAGAATATCCAATACGTGTGCTTCGTTTGCTTTTACTTCCACACTTCGACTGTTGATTCTGTAGTGTTGAGACATGGGGTTTCCGAGCCCCCGAAAAGTTGAATATAGCTCAAAGTGCAGGAAGTCGTTAAATGGCACCCCGAACTGTCTATAAGTCGCTTCGTAGTCGCGCCATGGTGAGATTGTAGAGTGGGCATGGGAGACAACCGCTTGTACAATTTTTGTACGAGTTTTCCACAATACTTACCACTGCGATTGGTATCTGTAAAGTGATTTTTTTGGTTCGATTTGGGCATTGTATTGTATTCGTAGTGCTCGTTTCATGATACTCTGGATTTTCTCCGAAATACATACTTATATATAAATCGATATTTTCACGTATGGTACACTTCCTACGGAGTGGTAACTCGCAGTTGTCATTCTGTAATTTGCCGATAGTCTCGTTGATCTTTTCTTGAAGTCATATAACGCGGTGACTACAAGTAATTCGATGGCGCAATGAGTGAAGTTGAGTCTGCAAAAAGTTTTCGTATCTCCGCTGTAATCCCCATGGTAGCCAGGTTTTCGTCGTCGAGGAATCCCAAACATGGCTTTCCTGAGTCGTCTCTGACTTGCGAGAGGAAATGTAAAGTTGCTAAAAGGGATTCGCAGTGAACTCGTCCCTTGAACGGTAATTTCGGATTGTTGATGATGTTGAATACCAATCCATTAGCTGCTGCTTGATGTCTTTCATTGTCTCATCGTCACGGAACGAGACGGACGAAAGCTCCAGTTCCTCATCGAGTTCGTAATAGTACTTCCGATTGGTGCGTGCTTCTTCGTCATATCTTAATCCGAGAGCCGAGAGCCATATCAGAAAGTATTTGCTACTACACCCGGCGTGTTTGGCTTAGGATGAAGCATGCCTTTCGACGCACAATTGAAAACCTCGGATCTGATTGTTGGACGTAATATTACGTATGTCCGTGTATATGCTCGTACCATCGAATCTAGAGTGTAACCGTGTGAATTGTAAGAGAGAAGGAGAAGAAGCTACGGTGCGACGAAGGTCTATCGATCGACCCCATACGTCACGCCCTAAGGCTTGCCCTAACTAGATGCCCGTACTACTTGCTCTGTTAAGCAAGCAAGATACCTATACGGAATGCACTATCGTACACTACCAAGCAAGCAAGCAAAGAATCGACCCCTTATTTTCAAAATTTAGATTTTTAACCCACTAACACAAAAATTACATTTTCTTGAACAGTATTCGCTTTCTTCTTTTCATTTTCTGATCTCGGATTCACTTTCAGCCATTCCGACTCATTCATGAATTCGAACGGCCTCAGGTACTGGTGTGACAGATGGGTTCCTGGCACATTGAGCCTATGTGCGAGTAAGTATTCAGTGATTTTAATCGATTAATCTCTGAGCCTCGAAACAAAAGCAATAACAAGGAAATTGGTGTGCTGGGAATCGTGCTACCCAAAACAGCTATGTACATATACCATTATATCCACGACTAAGCAAGCCTCGAGCTCATTCATCGTCATAATACCGAAGTGAGCGCTTCCAAAATCGTCGATACTTGACATAATTCGACTTCTTAGACCTGTACCAAGGCATAACCCGACGGCGATCCAGCTCGTATCCATACGAAAAGATGCAGGGCCCCCACGGAACAAAATCAAAGTAAACACCGACGAGGAAAAATACTAGCCACGAAGTAAAACAAATAAAGGCCATATACAGCGGTGAAGCCACAATATAAAGCATGTTTTTTGCAAAATCTAAGCCTAGAGTCAATAGCCCCGCCAAGCCCGTTTGTTTGGCAAGCCACCAGACAAAGTCTGGTGGTCCACGTTTGATAAGTCCGGATATGAATGGGACGACTAAAGCCAGGTTAGCTGGTATTGCATAAGACAAACATGGGGATAACCAGTATAGAACATACGTTGTAGGATGGTTTGAACGATAAAGACATGAATCCAGATCAGGGTTGCATGAGCAAGGAGCCAAACTGCGGGGGACCGCCAAATAGAGTGTCGAAACCCTAAGTCGTATAGCTGCCGATATATCTCCGATGTTTCAGCTGGCAGATCAAGCTCAGCATATCCAAGTATGTTTGGGCAAAAGCGGGAAGGTATCCAACTACGATCCGGGCGGGCTTTGAGGGTACTAAGCGTCTCACGCATAGCACGGTCGCTGATCCAGTGAGACATGGCAAGAACTGACCGAACGCCGAATCCGAACCGTGGGGGATCCACAAAGTCAGGATACCGTGCCAAAAGCTCCAACCATACACGCTCCACTTTTGCCTGTAACACTTTGGGTGACCCCTGGCTACCGTCCTTTTTGATAATACTGCTGTGTTTGTAAAGTAATTCAAAGATGTAATATCCCCCACGACGGTTAAACCGGTCAGGTAGTTTCAGAAATTGGTGCTGAAACACAAAATCAATGGTGTCGATTTGGAGAAAGTCTGGATGGAGTATGTCTTTCACATGCTCGGAGAGGTCGTTAGCTTGGAGAAACTGCGCCAGTTCGTAAAATCTCCTGTTGATGGCGCTTGGGGCCACATGACGGTAATTGAAGAGGTCGTTATCATCATCTTTCACGAGAGGAAGACTGGTGTTGAAAGTATCATAGCATTGCGCCCCATAATCCACCCCCGGTATTTGTAGTTTGTGGAGTTGGTGACTAGTCTCAACTGTTAACATCATAGCTGTATTGTGGTAAAGAATCGACCGGACTTACGCAAACCAAATGTCAAAGTGATGCGCCTTGAGGATCAAGTAATATGGGCTTCCCCAGGTACCACCTTTGTCACTAGGAAAGAAGCAGATGGAACGCATGTCTGCTCTGTGGACTTGCACCAGGAGATTGAACATCTCTCTGTCACCCTTTAATATGGCTCGTTGTGCCAGAGTGCCGTCTGAACTATAACATATCTCATCGATGGGCGCTCTCGGGTTCTCGATGCTACTTAGGAGTTAGAGGTGTGGAAATATTGCGGAGCTAGATGAAAACTAACCTTATCAAATCGCGCCATAAGATGTACTTCTGTCGCGCGCATTTCCAGCTGGGTAGCTCCAATCGACGAAGGTCATCGAATCTGCAGTCCAAGAGTGCACTAACAAAATCGGTATGACCGCGGCGGAAAGCCCAGTCCAGCGCCGCGTCGCACTGATGAAATTCGGTCCTGTTTCCAATGATCGAGTACAAGGCCGCAAGATACTTCCCTCCTTTGCAGCATTTTCGCCAATACTCGACGGGTGTGTCCCATCCATCACCAGAGCCAGATACCCAGCCCAGTGCTAGAGAGTGTTCAAGTTTCAGCGTTGTTCCTTCAAACTCCCATGTGGTGTCTGCGAGGGGCCGGAGAGACGTGTCCTGGGTTCTAATTCCGCTGCCCTGAGCAAACTCATAAATGAAATGTAGCATCTCATGATGCCCCAATCGAGTTGCCCAGAGAAGCATTCGTCGAGTCAAAGCACCGTTGCATGGTGTGACTTTTGCACCCAATTCAAGGAAAAGACGAAACAGGTCAGTCCTATTCCTTGCGACAACACGTTCAATCGCAAGGCCGGGAAGGACAGGAAGGGGGTCAAGTTGCGTCACCCGAGGCGCAATGACACGCGACTCTCCATGACCAGCCGCCTCCTCAGCGGGCAACTGAAAATCAATCCCGCAAGAAGCAAGTTCTCGGACTACCGCCGCCGCTTCATCTTCGTTTGCAAAACACCATGCAAAGTGAAGAGCAGATTCCCCAAGCGGTGTCTTGCTGTGTATATCGCAATTTGGGAAAGACAGCAAGCACTTGACAGTTTCGTATTGGTCGTTTTTGCAACCCAGCAAGAGAGGTGTATCGCCATTGTGATTCGGGAGGTTGATATCCATGTTATACTTCGTTATCAAAGTCCGAACCCACTCCACATGCCCGCAAGCAACTGCCCAGTGGAGGAACGTATCTCCGCGACTGTTGATAACCCTTTGAATGAAGTCCTCTGAATCCCTCTGGAGATAGTCTGTGATCCTTTGCGAAAACGTCTCCGGGGGATCCATGTGAAGCTCCTCGTCATACATTCTCTCTGCCTTCCTCGTGATGGCTAGTCTATATAAACTATGGTTTATTTCAGCAAGTTCTTCAAGCGCAATGGCATAGCCGTTGACCGCGGCATCCCTTAGCCACTCCATTGTTTGTGGAGGAGGATCAAATCCTTCAGTCTCGAAAATTCGTGTGACAACTGCTTTAGCTGCTAGCTCTCCTGATTCCGCTGCTTTAACAAGGTAGTCCAGATGCGATGGCAGGCCGGACGAGACGGGGGGCCACGTGAAACGCTCCGGACCAGTATTGGGATATCCAAATTTTGTGAGAGAGCAGATGGCGAGCTCGTACAGTGCTCGGGGCCGTCGAGGATCGGCTTGATTTTCTGCGATAGTTTGCAATGCATCAACAATCTGGTCTTTCACGACACCACTAACGGCACGAAAGTTTTGATAGCTGATGCATATCTGTGTGATTTCAACGGTTAGCGTCAAACGATGATCCAAAGATTCAATCGGAACTCCTTGCCTTATCCGTAATGTATTCATCGACTAAAGGCGATTTTTCCACAGTGATAGGAACTGGCATGGTCATCCTACTCTGACGTTAGAAAATGCACCCAGTCAATTACAATCAAAGGTTCGACCCAATCTTACCCTTCCCGGTCTACACAACTGACACGAAGGCGTTCTGTAACATCCTCCAGCGATCGATTTCTTGGGTCTGTTCTAAGGGTATGCTGAAAGAGAAACTCCAAAAGATCGTGTTTCCATTGCCTATCTGTGGAGTTTTGAAAGGATCGATACACCTGTGACTGGGCCTTCGAAAAATAAAAGTCTTCGTTTCGAGTCTCGTGGGGTTTTCGAATTGGAAGTTCAACATCAGGAAACAAGACTCTCCAAAAGAGCATTCCGAGAGAGAAAACATCAGTTGCTTTTGCGTGTTCCGGATTTATTCTGTCTTCGAGGGTCTCTGGTGCAAAGTATCTATACGTGCCGCCAGGAAGAGAAGTTATGGAGCCAGTATCGATTATTGAATGGCTGAAGTCGGCAATCTTAGCAATGAAGTTGAACTGGTGAGCATTATCTTCGTTAGAGTCTGTATTCCGGAACAAGAGAACATTGTCGGGCTTGACATCGCCGTGAATTACTGCGCATTCATGGATTTGCAGAAGACCACAACTGACATCCCGAAGAATCCTGAGTCTAGCCTGAAACGGCAGATCGGGATTAGAACTTAAAAAATCTTCGAGTGTCGTTTCGGCTTGTTCGAGAAGAAGCCGCGGTTCGGCCCAGGTGCGTATCTGCGGCGTGCTGAAGTCGTGGACGTGGTAGTACCAGCCAACTCCACGCAGAGTGACCACATTTGGGTGTCGATATAAAGGATCGTGTCCCATAATCTGCAGCTCTTTCATGAAGCTCTTAATCCCGGAATCGTCCGCGTTCCTCCAGTCAATTGGCCTTTGGGTGCTCTTTAGGATGGTGTTCTGTTTCACCGTCACGACTTCGTCTTGCGCAAGCTCGGAAGGCCTGTCGAGTGTGACTTGGATCAAAGTCACTCTGTAAACGGCACCAGTGCCGATGTCTGAACCATCATTGTTCGGATCTAAGCTCTGCATATCTATGTACCTGCCTCTGGAATAGATCCGCGAAAGCAAGGTAATAAATGCAATAAAGTCGATTGGGTGCGATGTGTTCTGTGGCGTCTTAGGGTTTTGGGTAAGATAGCGGCTCACACTGCGGGGATCGTTGAAAAAAGAGTCGCCATTCGAAGCCCAGCAATTTGAGCCTTTCGTCCATACCTCGATTATACTCTCGTGGACTGCGGGGGTTTGATCAGATTCTGGAACAGTTTCACTTGGGCCGGCGTTACTACATTCGCGAATTGAACTCGAGTTGGCTGGCGGCTCTGTGCCAGACGAGGTGGAGTCAGCCAGAGGAATAGTCGTGATGTTTTGTAGTGCAGCTGATGAGCTAACAGCACCAAGCTCAAGATCGACCTCGGCCTCGCCTTCTTCACCAGTTGCTTTCCAGCTGGTCCGCCGGTGAACGCCAGAAAGA
Source organism: Wilcoxina mikolae CBS 423.85 (assembly GCA_014904905.1). NCBI lineage: Eukaryota > Fungi > Ascomycota > Pezizomycetes > Pezizales > Pyronemataceae > Wilcoxina > Wilcoxina mikolae. Next base: position 933,961 of record MU122107.1, read on the forward strand.
TCTGACTCGCCCATGATGGTTTCCTCACGGAAATGTTGAATCGAGGTGTGTTTCTCGCGACTGAAGGACGAAGTAAACAAGCTGCGACGTGTGGTTGTATGCAATTTAGGATATGGTTGAACTTATGGACAAGTTAAGCTGGCACTGCGGCCCGGACCTAAAGCTTTTACAGAATTGGGTGCTCCTAGAAGCACCTGGGACACATGGATGCATAATGACTTTGCCATGTCTCAGAATTGAGGAGCAGTGACTGTTGGGTACGTACCACAAGGCACACAACCACACTGCCACATGCATCTTCCAGACAATTTCAACAGAGACTGGCAGGCCAGCTATATAGCTTCGCGCAGACTTGAGAAATAGCTGCAGAGCCTCCCTTGCCAGCAATTTTCTCCACCAGCGAAATTTAATTTAACCGCGTTGTGGCTGTACGATCTTTTAGGAAAGCGCATATGCTCGCTGGCAAAATGATAAAACTTACCTACAAAGGTAGGTAAACGTTCAAACATTACCATATTGGGCCCAAACCCCACCATGCTTGCAGCTAATAGTCACCTATTAACGTATTTTACCGGGTGACCGACCATGATGGGGTAACCGACCACCCCCCGCGCACAGTTTATTTTGCTAGATGACTGGTCTTAACCACCCTTCCTGACCTTGTAACTACAGGAGGCCTCAGAGCAGCCTCCAGGCGAAGTTTTCTGCGCTCTGGAGCACCCTCTGGATCTAAAATATCATCCACATCTACAAAAGAGTCCTCCTCCTCCTCAATTTCACTTCCAGAACCAGGGTCATGCACATCTTCCTCTTCATCAGCTTCCTCCCAATCACTTAGTACATATACAGGAGCATTCTTAGTACCAGTATCCTTCTTTTGAGCTGTACTAGATGAGCTAGGCTCACTGCTAGCAGCTGCAGCTGCAACTTCAGTTGCGATTTTTTTTTCGGCGCGATTTTTTGCCCTTTTCTCCTTTGCAGCATCTATCCGCTCTCGCTCTTGCCTGAGATGTACTATATCTTCAGCAGTAATTACTCTGCACTTGGTAAGGTGGCGACGATCTTTGGCAGCTGCTGCTGTTGTATCCTTTGCCTCAGAGCGCAAACTTCTGATCATTTCCTCTCCCAATTCCTTGTCAGCAAAAGCACCTTCTGCAGATCTTCCAAGCTGTCCTATCAAAGCCTTTAGCTTTAGAGAGTTAGGTGTTTGTTTGATTACAAGATACATTGCATTTCGTGCTAAGCGACTAATAGCTCGGGGTTCTCGTAGTGTAATGGTAGGCATTGCAGTTGAACTGACTGGCGGGGTTTCTGAGCGAGTGATTTTTTGTGATGCGGAACGCAAAACCTTTCGCTGGTTGAGTGGATATATACCAGTTGCTTCAAAAGCTTTCCGAATATTCTTGATAGTGTATGCAGCTGCTCATGTACGTATTACAAGGCTATGGCTAGTTTTAGTATATACTATAATATAAGATTTAGGAATTCATATACTTGTGAAACTGACCCTTCTTGATTGCATTCCCACCCTTTCTCATCCATGCATCGAGTTCATTTGTATAACACCGTTGCAACGGTCCAAAAAGACCTACATCAAGCGGTTGTAGGAGGTGTGTAGAGTGAGAAGGAAGGCATACTGGGTGAATATTTTTCTTGAGACAAAAATCGAAAAATTCCCAAGTTAAATGTGAGTCATGACCATCAAGAAGTAAAATCCGTGGTTCCCCATTAGCACTATCTTTGTCAGCATATTCAGACAGACCATTTGGTCTACTCACATATCCTTGGTATATTTTTGAAAGTTGCGTTCCACCCATTCCAATCCTAATTCCCGGTCTGTCCAACCTTTTTCTAACCATGCAAAGGTAGCTTCCTCTTTTGCCTCTACCCCAGCATGCCATCCCATTAAGTGTTTTGAGCTTCTGTAAATATACATTGGTGGTAACACTTTACCTACTGCGGAAATACACTCTATAACTGTAACCATTTCCCGATTTCCATCCTGACTATATCGGGGATTCTTTCATCCTTTCCGGCAGATAACCTTGACCTTTAAAGCTATACCAAGCAGGAATCCCTTTTCATCCATATTGTATATGTTTTCTGGTTGTACTTTAAGTCATCGCATTAGTTTTCCAAGCTAGATAGTAGAAAGTTAGCAATATATTTCAAAACAGGAATATGTAAAATACTTTACGAAAAAAGTCCTTAAGAATAGCAGGATCATTGGTATTTGCCCTTTGACGGTCTAGACGCTGACTAAACTTCGATACCAAGGAGGGATTTCGGTTGAGAAAGCATGTCATCCAGTGTTTTCCAAGTTGTTGTTGTCGATGTAGGGATAGCAGTGAAGTTGCATAAGCCTTAACTAGCTTTCCACGTAGTGGGTGTCCAAGATCATCCAATGTTTCACAGAATCTCACAATCGACTTTTCTTCCTCAACTGAAAGAAGTTGTTTACTCCTATGGGCTTCAGACCGGGGTTTAGCACCTTGAAGCCTGTCACGCAGGGTACCATAAGGAATACCATAGATCTTTGCTGCAGAACGGATGGAAGACTCTACACTGGTAAGAAATGCATCTTGGGCAGCTCTTAAGTCCTTTTCTCGCTCTGATGCTGCTTTGCGGACCTTCACTTTTCCCATGGTTGTAATACTGTGGTGCTGCTGCAAAAACTGAAAGGTGGGGAGTCAGAGGTAATTGACCCTGCACATGCAGCCAAGCCACTTATGGCGTGATCGGTTACTACGTCATGGGCGGTTACCACGGGAAATACGTTAATAGATGACTGTTCAACCCGCTGTCTTAATTGGACCACGATGTGAGACCTTGACCACTCATCAGACTTTCAGTATGTGCATAAATGTGCGCCGGTACATCAGGGCGCCTACGTAACTCCGTATTTGTGTTGACAAAATCGTTCAGACTAAGTAGACCTCAAGCTCTACACAAGTACATACTTCTGAGGCATCTTCACAAAATCCAAATTATCCTATCGATGGTGGAACCCATAGGCCTCACTGTGTCTGTGGTCGGGCTGTTGCCCTTGTTTGATACTGGTTTAAGTTTGTATGCCAGACTCGGCTCCATAAAGGACTATTCCGCGGATCTCAAAAGCCTAGGCGTCATTTACGAGGTTGAGAGGTGTCGTTTCCAGGCACTACAGGAAGAGTTGCGCCACTTGGATACTACAGATGAAGATCAGAAGGACTTTACAGCAACAGCAGCTAAAGCCCACGCCCTGAAGACCATGCAAGATCTAATCGATGCTCAAGCGGGTCAGTTGAAAAAGGGAAGTCATCTATCAGAGAAGCACGCTCCTGCGAAAAGAAAGTCAAGTCATTTCTCGCTCCCGCAATTATGGAATAGATCTCCGTCACCCTCACGTCCTTCCTCCTCCAGCGCGGTAGAGGATCACGAACCAGAATCAGCCACTACGCCAACCCTGCGCAGAACCATCGCTTGGGCAGCCTCTGATAAGGCTCGTTTTGAACAGACTATCCAACATTTGAAGACCTGCAATGACAGGCTAGAGCTGATTGCTTCGAGAGAGTTGAAGTCATTGCGTGACTTTAAAGTCAGAGTGGCAGTACTATCGCCGGTAAATGATGAAGGAGAACTTCAGCAGCTGTCGCAAAGTTCCGAATCTGGACACAGGTACATTTCCAACGGTGCAATGGTGAAAAGTCTGCAGTCGGTAAAGAATCCTTCACAACAAATGCATCTCCTCACGGCTAATAATAATGCCCTTAGACATATGAAAACAACCCCGATTTGAAGATTTCGGTTACCCACAAGCTCCTTCGGAACCATGTGAGAATACCTTCAGGTGTTGATAGCCGGTTGGACCGCACTCCAGCACAAATGATGGACCGAAGCGTGGGTCGCGAAATCCCTGTATTGATTGAGTGGCGAGGCGGGTTCCAGACCACCAAGTCACCATCTCAGGGCGAAACTCGTCTCGACAATCTGACGGAAATGCTCAGACATATGTCAGGCGCGCCGTCAGATTCCACTTCACACCCACACGCCGTGATTGATTTCAGGATCCTAGAGTGCCTAGGATGGATCACCGATTCTGGGGATTTTCACCGAGTCGGTCTCGTTTTTAGATATCCTCACTTCGCCCGAAATCATGGCTTAACCTTACCAATTGTTTCCCTGCGAGATCGGATAGTAGCGTACCGAAAACGGCGGGAAGGGGACGTCCCACCAGTCTGCGTCCCCTCACTGGGGGCGCGATTTGCTCTTGCCGTGGGTTTGGCCAAAGCACTTGGAAATCTCTTTCTTGTGAATTGGTCCCATCGGCGTTTACGAAGCCACAACATCCTCTTCTTCGGTAACGAAACGCTTGACGCTCCATTCCTCTCCGGTTTTACTTACGCGCGCCCGGGAGAAGAGCTAAAAATCTCCAATCCTCGCGATGAAGACTCTGATTACAGCTACTACCGCCCCGAAAACTATGCAGACCTTCTGGTGCACTATTGCAAAACTTCCGATGACGCACAAACCCCGTTGTTGCCGGTTACTGCGGGATTGGACGTTTATGCTCTCGGGGTTATTTTGCTTGAGATTGCGGAATGGCGCACCGTTGCGGAGATGGAAGACATGGAGAAAAAACCCGGGAGAGGTCTAGGGAAGAGTCAGTTGATCTGGAAGCGTGTTGAGAATTTGGGGGCTCGTGTTGGTGATATCTACCAGGGTGTCGTTGAGCGATGTTTACAAGAGGGCTGTAGCGACTGGAAGGAGAAGTCGGTGGAAGAAGCTATGGCCGTGGCCGTTGCCGTGGTCGAAGAGCTTTCCAAGTGTCGTGCGTAGATAATTCGAGGAGATTTGAGGCATCACGGTCATATCAAGTATGTGGCAGCAAGAATTGGATTTCCAACGCAAAACATCCCCGACGAGTGACGTCCGTAATTCGCATGAGGTAGAATAACTATCGCGCTTAGCTGTTAAATCAGCCGAGCGCATATTTCATACTAAGTACCGGGCCTTTACCTACATGTTAACCTTCGCACCAGCCCGGGAAGCATAAACCCTCAGCCCTAAGGTGCTGAATGATGTCTGAGAATCGTGCCCGTGACTGACCAAAGTTAGAGATGGGAATTCTCGGCACAAGACAGAAAGAAAGAACGCTTCCCACTAGGGTACAGATCTAACAAATAGATCAGATGGACATAGTACTTTACTTCTTGACACTACTTCCTCTCTTACGAGCCGAGGGCGGGGACTGTGTTATGAGCACTAATGAGTGATTCGGTATGTTTGTATGTACTTAGTACCTTCAGCTGTAAAATTCATAGCACCAAACAAAAAGTTCCCCGCCATATATTACATACAACGCCACATCCTCCTCCTAGTAGAAGCAACCGGTATATAAAAACCACAAGTAGTCTGTCATTCTCTCAAGCACCTCATTCCCCCACCTCGTTCACATCCCAACATGTTTTTCCTAACCCTCTCTAACAACTCTCCCTAAATCCCTACCCAAAATCCGTGCCTTGGGCCACTCAATCCACGGGTTTTTCCACTCCTCACCCAAACACATCTCACATCGTCTCAGCTCATGAAGCGCACTCCCTTTTGCCCACCAAAACTCCTCGGCCAGCGTGAACAGTGCGCAATAGTGCATAAATATCACCAAAGCCCTAGGACGGCCTTCCACCAGCAACTCGACAAACTTATCCCCTGCAATGATGGGCCACACAAAAATGCTGCCGATGAGGTGTTCCCAACGAAAAATTGTGGCGAATGACTTTCTCAACTCGGCAATGGCCGAGAAGTAGGCAGTTGATATGGTCGTATCCGATAACTCCTCCGAGCCAGGGAGTGAACGGTCGGTGCATAATCGGTAAAGATTTGCTAGTACGCCTTCGGTTTCGGCATCTAGACCTTCGCTACCGGTGCAGGATGAGAGCTCGTACTGGCAGATCAAGGGCGATAACGGCCCGCCGGAAACCCATGTCCATGCTTGCTTCACGATACTGTGAACCCCACGAAGGAAGGGAACCCAGGAGGCCAAACTTGCCGCCGGGGTTGGCCCAGGTCTTGCCGCAATCTCGTCTATGCGTGAAGAGACGAATGAGTATACGACCACAAGGCTGCTGGATACCACAAGCGCATCGCAGTTGTCGCGCGAGATGTGGGCGAGACTTCTACCCATCCCTCGAACGGCTTGTTCCTGGTGATGAGCCGCCTCGGTGAGATATCGCATGCTCTTTTCGTGGTCCTGTTCCGCGGATTGAAGGTGAAGGGCGGAGATGGCGAGAATGCTGTGCATTAGGAAGGGATTCTGCACAGCGAGAGCGGGAACGCTAACACGCCAAAGCTCCTGGATTTCTTTACGGTTGCTGAAGGTTTTGGCAGTGGAAACAGACCAGTTGTGCATCAAGGAGAGGTCGAGCATGTTGAGACTCTCCTGTGGCGCTGAGGTGTTGTGGAATGGGAGTAGAATCTGTTGGCTGGATATTCCAAATGACGATGGAGATAGCACTGGCGAAGGGGTTGGTAATGCTGCGGCCACTGGCTGCTTCACATCTGCAGAAAGAAGTAAGGGATCTGTTGTTGAATTGGCACCAATAGTCGACGCTGGAGTGGAGGGGGATATGGAATGCCGAAGGTCAGGGGAATGAATCGGGCCTGGCGAAGGGTGAGGTTGTGATGGCGATGGCGAGGGTAGAGAGTCGACCGAGACATTGAGGTTGTTGATTATCAAGACCGCTGGAGGAGGCGGTGGTGGCTGTGGTGAGGTTGAATTCGATCCAACATTTCCTGCTGAAGGCGCCAGTGCCGCACGTTCCTCGGGTGGCAGCGTGAAATCGCACTCGATCGCATGTTTGATGCAGTTGCCGCAGGAGGGATGGACTTCATCGCACTGGAGGCCCAATCAGCAGTTGCTTTGTCTGTCATGGGAAGCTTATCTTTAAGCTTAAATCAACGTCCGGCGCAGGCCTTGGTGCTCGTATTCGTCTCAGGGCAAATGAAGTGGTATAGATACCTTTATCCTGCGTTTTTTGCATCTCAAGCACCCCGCTCTTGACTTTTTGTGGGATCTTCGTGGGGCCATAAGTTTCCACTTCCGGTACCGACAGACCTGGTAGTGTAATTTAAACTCCAGCAATGGATGGATGGGTGGTCACAAAAATATTAAATCGCACCGTGTTCGTTCCACGTTACGAGTACGAAATGCAGGCTCGACCACAGGAATTGTCGCGTTCCTGCGCCCCGTATCGTCACTCGATCTATATTACAGCGACCTCCATTATGTTACAGATTGGAAGAGAAACCTACGATTTCTAAAGAGACCGTAGTTTTGTATGTGAATAAACACATCTGTACATATGGCTTCGATGGCAGATGTCTATGATTGAAGTTCCTCTCACAGAACATGATGTCGACGGAAAGTTGTAGGTCCGAACTCCGAAGCCAGTGAGTGATTGTGTCCGGAATTATAGTTCTGAAGCGAGGCTAAAAGTCTGGGCGCGAGAGCACTTCCCACTTTCACCCTCCCAGCATCTTCTCCCTCTTCCCGCCTCCCACCTTTCAGCGGCCATCAACCAGCGGGTCTCGTCGACGGTTCGATCCGCCATATATTCCCATCTATTCCTTGTAAGCGGTGGGGATCGCTGGGCAGTTTCGGTTCGGCCCCGACACTGTCGCGAATCGCTGGAGCCAGTATTCCGAAGCAGCTGGTCGACCCACGGATTCGCAAAACCCATCAAATATCGGTCATCGAATTCTTGGTATCGGATCCAGGAGATGCCGGACTGCAGGTTGTTGCCCGGCATGCAGTCCGGCACGCGGTCCGGCACGCGGTCCGGCACAATTCAGCTTTCGGCAAACCTGTACCAACCCAGGTGTCTATTCTGTAGGTCTACCTTCGTATAGAATGGCCACGGCCGGGGTCAGGTCGAGCCAGAATGACTGGAGCTGGTGACTGCCCAACAACTTCAATCGCAACAGATGAGGCCATGAGGATCTAGACGATTTGTTAGTGCTGCCAGTATTGGGATCGGATCGACTGCGTTTGAACACCTGAATGCTTTTAGGATGTTGGTAGGGTTGGAAAGGAAGTGTACTGATGATGTACAGACGCTGTGGTAATGCTCGTTCGCGAAAACTCGTTGAAAAGGGAGAATAAGGCATTGAAGAAGAGGAACCAGGATTTGGATGAGTGAATGAAGGAGATGGAGAGGGTACTGAAAAATTTGCAGGAAGTCGAGGAGGAACGACATTGGGACCTAGTCCACTTGTTCGACCAACTTTGATGAAACCTAGCAGCTTCAAAACTAAACCACCTCCGAAGAGAAAATCGAGGAAGAAGGCAAGGGTAGAGCTAAATCCCATTGACGATTTCGCCATCTGAAATCTGGCAACGTTCATCTTGACAAGCCCTGTGGTGTAATTGTTCCAAGGAATCTGAAGTCTACTCCATCACACCCAGGATGTTGCATTATTTGTTGCTTGTAGTGTTCACGACTATTACTAGGGCAGAGTCTCATGGCAGGAATTGACCAGTCATCCGTTCGAATACGAGTCCTCGAGTGAAGGTATATTAGCCTCGTCTAGCACTTCGTAGTGGTACTTACACAGAGGTGCGCAGCCGAAACTGCAGCTACCGACAGAATGCCCCTCTCCTCCCCTCAAGAGACGTGGGAGGACCTACAGGACGCCCTTCCAAAAACTTTCGACCTTCGCCTCCTCAACAGATAATCCGTGCACCGTTCGGGGCTCATTCAACCTCGAGGTATGTGCACTGTAACTGGGGGATTCGGGATATTCACGACAAGCCCGAGCCCAACCTAGGACAGTGAGAATAGCCTAGCATCTTAGCTCATCACAGGGATTGTGCATTCCCGTATCCCCATATCGACACTCTCCAACGATCTCTATTATATTATACACTAGAATTTGTATGTAAATAATATATGTCCGTATACATAGCATCCGTGGTAGATATACATGATTGAATTCCCTCGCATGAAACTTGATGTCTAGACTCCTGACATGGTGTCCGAATCAATCGAAACTGAGGCTGAAACGGATCTTCGAATAGAGCTTCCCCTCCAACGCAACCCCGCAGCCACCAACAACCTCCGACATGAAATGATACTCTTCTGCAAAACTCTTGCTCACACCACACCCCCAGATTTTCCAACTCTAATAACTGTCCAGAATTTAGACACACCTCGGAGCCTCCGCGTTGGATGACATGCTAAAGTTCTGTTCTGTTAGGGAGCACTCATGCCGTTGACCCCCTTGTACCTACGCCTCGGAAGAAGGCACCAAACGCACGGATGCACTGTCGAACAGACAGACATACTTCCGAGATCGTTATCGTGTCCATTCCGCGTGCGTTTCCGAGGTCTTGAGCTGTTGACCGGAGTACAGAGTGCACTTTACCCACCACCACCACAATGGATATCTCAACGTGAACGAGGGGGGAAATGCCCACATGTACACGACGAATCGGGCTACGACTACAGGTGTTATTAGGGAACTCGGGCCTTCGCGGGGGTGGGCAAGGGGATATCTACAACTTCTCGGTCTGCCAAAATTTGGATTGGACCCAGAGGTGTGTCGCCGTTTGAGATTTTTAAGCGGCAGGGATGGATCGTCGGTGATGGCAAGGGAACGACGCTGTAGTATGGTAGTCGGTTCCTTGATGTACCGATCTATCCCGCTGGAATCATAAATTGGAGGATTTCACAGACATCGAAGTGGGTGCACGAGTGGGAGGGTTTGGCAGAGTTTGATATTCCCAACTTACATTTCGGAAAAGTTAGCATAGGACAGATATATAATTTGCAATTAGTGTCATTCTTGTTGTTCAACTCGTCGGTGGAATATATTTTGAGCCGGGTTTCTCACAGCTTTATTTTGGATGGTTTCTTTGAGCTACGGTGGGTGATACTGGGAATGTGTAGTCTCAACACAGAATTGCCGTGATCTCAAACTCCATACCATAATAAATCTTTGCTCTGGAGTTTGGATTGAGGTGTTGAAAGTGTATTCTATTCCATGGCCTATGAAAACTGTCACTGACCTGGACTTGCGCAAGGTTCATTGAGTGACTCCCCTTTACCAAAAGTCCGCATCTCAATCCCTTCCATTCCCCAGCGTTTTCCCAGACTGCTTATTCGCAGGACCCAAAATCTACGATATCGAGTGATGACCATGAGTCGGAACCTATCTTCAATCCCTGCTAGCGGCTCATGAATAGTCTAACCGGCTTGGCTGTATCATCGCGAAGAACCGCAACCTAGTATCCCACACCCGAACTTTCAAACTCGCACAAACTCACCACCACCACAACCACCGCAACCTTCCCCACAACCCACACAGTCAGTCAATCCGCCACCCCGTACACATCCTCACCTCTAACGCCTCTCCAGCATCCACCATGACCGCGACCACCTCCGAGATCATCCAACAAAAGACACAGCGTCCCGCCTCCGAGGATCTCCTCAGCGAGAAGGTCACCACCACTCCCTCCCCCCTCTGTCTCCTGCTATCTCTAACTGAAAGAAACAGTGGGATCAATGCCTCTCCAACCTCATCGTCAAGTCCGCCCTCGGCGCCGGCTTCGGAATCGTCTTCTCAGTCCTGCTTTTTAAGCGGCGTGCTTGGCCCGCCACTATCGGCCTCGGATTCGGTGCAGGAAGGGGTTACGCAGAATGTGATCGGGAATTTAAAGGGGCTGCTGGTGGCGTTACCAGGGCGGTTGGTGAGAGGTTGCGGAGACCGTAAAAAAACTTTTCTTTTCGTCTGGGGAGGGAGAGGGGATGGCATACCCGGGGAGGGATGGGAAGTGTGTGTATAGCAAAATTTTAGACGGTTGGTGTACTTCACTTTACGCACTCGCGATATGGGAGGATGACGTCGACACGAGGTTTCGGTAAGTCATCGGAACTCACTCAGGTTGGGTTGGTGGATTGTGAAGACGGCTGTGAAAGTCCCAGGTATACTTGTGGTGAAAATAAGTCCTCGGGCATCCGGAATCTCATGATCAGATTCAAACGAAAAAAGGGACGAATTCCACAATGAAAAGCAGGTGAAATGATCTCCGTTGAACTACCTATTTGAGCCTGGTTGTTGGTATCATTTTTGTGGTTGTTCTGTCACCTCCCGTAGTTAGCACGTATGTGCTTGCTTGCCCCGAGGGCTTATGAGTGTACGCTTGTGAACCGTTGCGTGCAATGCCCTATCGCCATGCCCTACAGTAACCTCTTGGTGTTCAACCCATAAATACATCTTCCGTGAACACTCACCCTCGTTTCCTTCTCTCCTTCACAACTACAGTCACCACAGTCGTTACAGTAATCGTTATCATCATCATCATCATCCCCATAATGAAGCTCACTTTTACCCTCACGGCTATCCTCTCAGCTATGCTAGTCTCTGCGACCAGTATCCACCGCCGTAGCCCCCTTCCCAGTGTCTTCGACCTCGAAAGCTCTAAAGCTGGTCTCCCAGGCCTCATCTGGAGCAAACTGATGTACGCCAATGGTATGTAAACCAACCTCATCCGCCCCTTCCTTCCTTCTTTCCTTCCTAACATCTATAGGTTCTGCCTACGTCGGCAACATCAAATACAGCATCTTTTCCGAGCCTCTTGAGCGTCCGTCATCCCTCCCCTCTCCTTCATCCATTCTAACATTCCCACTAGTCTCTGCTGGCCTTTCTAACATCTTCACCTCTATCCACTCCCCCCCAACCGGCTGGAGAACCTTCTACGTGTATGCGAACGAGAGCAAGCCGATTGGGTTCACGAGCCCGCACTCGGGTTTTATTCCCTTTGGAGCACAGACTACGGGGTTTGAAGAGGTGAATGGGCTTTTCCTGCTGGACAGAGGTACTGGTAAGGGACCAGAGGGGAGGTGGAAGGCTTGTCCTGTGCCGGAAAATATTGAGAAGGGTACTTGGGGCATTTATTGGGACGGAGGGAAGAAGGCATTGGGGAAGGAGTGTGTAAAGGTGGAGTTGAAGGTTGGGGAGATTAAAAAGTGTTAATATTACAGGCGACGCTCACTTACTGGTGGATGGAGAAAAAAGGGGTGACAGGGCAGATTAACGAATGGGCGGGCTTTACTCTACTCTGGGTTGGAGAAGGCTGGATGGAATAAGATATGAAAAAATCAACGAATATTTAACATCAGAAACTATTTGTGGCCCCTGCAACGAGTGATTTTAACGATGGTCCATTCCCACGCTCCGGATCCGGATCTATAGATCATCCAATACCACGCGATTAGATCTACCTACCACTGAACCCCATCTTGAACCTGAGTAGAATGATTCGTTACGGTTCAGCAGTGCATCCCACAAAACCACGTCCTGTAAAATTCCAACGCCCTTCGCGCTCTTCCCGCGAGTGAGTGACGAAGATCAAATAAAACGTTAACACCCGAATCCACCAGCCACCGCGTGTACACGCGCATAGCATGCACAACTCATCATCGCAACACACATCCACCCCATCCACCCCATCCAACCTCAATCCAGTACGTATTTTCAATGTCATCTTTTTCTCTTTTTTTTCATTTACATCCCGCGGGATTTCTGCCTCATCGCGTGCACAAAAGCAAACTTGTCGAAAAAAACAAATTTTTTTTTGTTCCCCGAAGGGTCGGTCACTCGTTCGCCGATATTGTTTGGTGTGAAGACCTCCCTGTAAATCGTAGGGTCGCACGAAAGCTTGTTCCGGATTCCACAGATCTATGTTTCGTTTCGCATCCACCCTTCTTCCCGCCCGCCCGAAGCCTCACCATTAATGGGTATAACTTATTCTGCTAACGTAACTTCTCAGTTCTATACCCCGTTTTCTCGATGGGCTGTGGGTGAGGCGTCAGGGGGCCACCCGGGTTGTGTACCCTAACCCTCGATGCCAGCCTAGCCAGCCCAGCCAGAGTCATGATCAAAGAAATGTCATAAACTATGGGAATTACAAATCCCCTCTTTCCGAATCCTCTTTCACACGCGAGGCGAGGAGGAGGAGGGAGTATTCGAAACGTGATA
>MU122107.1:948983-1010914 GCA_014904905.1 Wilcoxina mikolae CBS 423.85
TGGGTGGGGTAAGGAAAAGTAAGGGCACGGATTCGTTCAAGCAAGGTACGAATGGGTAGATCAAGTTTTTATTTACCTGTTTGAGATGAGGATTTGATAGGTGATATGTATTGAGAGCTTGCTTCTCTTCCTCAGTGGCTTCCTCGTATTTCCTTTTCCTTGGTTGTCCCGACATTCCACCAGAAGGGGAATTGAGATCTGAACTTTCGCGGGTTGTATTTGCGTCGTTGTAATTCTCCTTCTCAGCCTTGATGACGGGTGTAGCTGCTTTTGTTTCGGCCATGGTTGTGATATCGAAAAAAACCGGTGCAGTGATCTCCTGTGTGATATGTATGTATGCTGGTAGTACGTATCTCTTCCGGGCTTTCGTTTGTTATGATGGTTTGAAGAATGCCAGATTGAAGTTAAGCAACGGGCTGAGCAGGTTGGGTGTTAGAGGCCAGCAAGCAAGGCTGACAGATGGTGACGATGATGAGTTGGCAAGTCAGTGGGGTAAAATATGGATAATTGACTGCTTGAGGGACCAGCAATATGGGGAAGTAACAGTCGGTCAGCCAGTCGGTCAGGAAAAACAACCCAGGGGGGGCTGATCCGTGGCGAAGCGGGGGACTTTAAGTACCGTGGCGGGCGGGATCGACCATATTCCATGCATCAAGTAGCGCACGGATAATTTATTTTCTCGAATAATGCCTGTCAACTTGGACTGACCTGCTCACCCGTTCTGGAGATCTGTTAGATACTAGGTGCTAAAATGCCTGTTCCTTTGCTTTTTTTTTCTTTTCGCTGCTAAGAGAGATGTGCCAGAACGCCATGGCGGAAGTGAAGCGTTTCCAGTGTCTTTTTTTGACCTACAGGCAGGGCAGAGACACACCCACACCTTAACACAACACACGACAGCAACAACAACCCCTGTGTTAAGAATGGATTTAAGAATGGATGGGGTGGCGGTATGGCAGAAAGTGTGTGAGTGAGTGAAACGCGAAAGAAAAAGGTCAAGCCGGGTGTATCGTGTGAGAGAGGGCATAAAGTTATGCATGCGGTCAGCGCACAGCAGCCGAAGAGAAGCGGTGCGTGTCAACTGTTTCAGGATTGAATAAGAACCAAGATCCAAAAAAATACCCAGTGGATCGTAACAGCCTGCTTTGATGCAGACATCAACAAATGTACATTATTACCCCATGCCTGGATGTCTGGCGTGCTGTACGTCTGATGTATGTCCATTAAATACGTGACCTGGAACATCGGGAAATGAGGAAAAAAAACACACCAAAACAAATGGCGTCCCCTCTTTTTCCCCTCACCACTGGCTGATGCAGGTAATATGCGGTCCGAGCTTGTAAAATCTGTAAATCGTGGGAATTTGATTCGCCTCTTTCTAAGATCTTGCAGAATATGACTTGCAGACCATGTACAGGATCGAGGCTGGAGTGTTCGACATAGTGTCTCTCTTGTTGAAGGGGAGGGAGAAAAAAATAAAAATGATCTTTTATTTTCTTTGTCCTCTGGCCAGCGCTGTGTTTCGGTTCCGCATGCATCATGCGGTTTGCATACATAAACCCTCAAATTATGCAAGCTGAGTCCAGTCTGGATTGACCGAAGACACATTGACGATCTGTTTAGTGCAATTCATGATCCAGTGCGGCTGGATACCTGCGGCAGCGCTCCTTCAGAACGTGTCTCACACAAACCGGAGCTGTGGCTAGAACACGCCCCATTGCGTACTTTTGTCTGCCTATTCGTAAACATTCTCTCTCATGGAGTTCTCTAGATGCGCGTTGCAGCCGCTGGAGTGCATGATCCGTATATGTACATCATACTGAAAGAGTGTGGCTGGTGCAGAAATTTAGTGCGTTTCTGTTATTTGGGTAAGACTGCTGAAACTGCCAAAGTGTGATTGTGTTACCGGATTTAGTACCACTTCACAAGGCCAAACCATGTTTAGGAGTGGCGGCGGATGTTTTGATTCACAATCCAGTCCCCCGCGGCAATGTACGAGAACATTATTAGAATGCCCCAAACTCCGAAGGGAAGTTAGCGGGGTGTTTCGAACTGGACCCCGAAACGGCTAAAAGAACACCACGATATGTAGAGTACAGCGCGTCTATCTGGCCACTGACAGTGCCCCGGCGCCCTAAGAATAGGCCCTCTGCTGATAAACAAACAACGGTGCGAGGAAAACATGAAACAACGGAATGTGGCGGAATGCGCCTTTGCATTAAAAGCTCTGGGGAGATAGGGAGCTCGCTTCGCACCAGTTGCATATTTATTGATGCGACCCTCCTGCCTGTGAGCCGCGCGTTACGCGCACCAGCCTTTGGGGTGATCTCGAGAGGAGGCTTCTCTTGGTCGCGGCTCCCCAGACTTGTCACAGGCTATTTGTGGGCCCTGCACCAATTTCCGATATGCACCTTAATGCACGACATCATCCTGATGATCGAACATCGACAGATGTAGGTACGTACATTACATATGCTTAAGACATTAGAAATCTTGAGCCTGGCCTTTCCGCATACAGTAGCTGGTTTTGGTTTCGTACATCCCATGGAACCCATGAAGATGCATAAGAATGCCCTGGAGGGAAAAATCGGACGCCGCTTCGGAAAAAGGATGGACAAAAGGAATTCTCAGGTGTGCGCTCCAGCGTAGAGTAACACCTAATCATAAAATTTCTAATTGGAGTAGCGAGTTGCCGCATGCAAAATCGGTATGCAATGCACGCATTTAAGCAGCGAAAGGAAGCGTCGGCCAGTGATGTTGTTCTCTCCCCATCCGGAACATTTCAGTTCGGATCTGAACGACAGAATATCGAATGGAAAGTGAAAAAAATGCCACTCCATCAAGAGCCGCCAGCCTGTCCTTTGTGAGCAGACAATACTAACGTATGCTTAAACAAGGCTTTACCAATCAATGAATATTCATCGAATCCCTTCGGGAAGATCGAGATAGAAAGTCGATGGCAGCCGCCAAGAGCAAAACGTGGGCGGATGCCCTACAAGATACGAGGCGTATGCTAACAGTAAAAACCATTCCTCCAGAATGCAAACGAGTTTCCAGCACAGGGTTAGGGTTGAATTCCTTTCATACAGCTTGTATTGGGCAATCTAGATGTTACAGTGCATGCAAATGCAGATGTCGTCTGCCGATGTCCGCCTGTATCCACCTACGGCTGCTCCAGCCGACCCGATTGATGTGCGACGACGTGTCGTCGGCCCCTTGTTCTCGGTCATTATAGCAACATTTATTCGTGTCGTACCTATTCGCTAGACGAGAATCAGGGCCTCGCTTCTCAGAGGGGATTGTACATCCTAAGCATGCGGGGTCAAATTTGGTAGCAGAAACCGGCAGAGCAAGTGGATGGTCATCGGCAGCTACCGGGGCGATTGGCAATATCAGGTTGTTGAATATATGTGCTGGTATGTACCTATAGAAAAGAAAAAAAACATGTGTTTTTTCTTTGCATCTATTATGATTGGGTGACTCTTTCCCGAGCAACACGTCTTGCTATTCATTGAATTCCACGCGACTTCTTTGCCTGTTCTTTCCGCTTCTGTGCGGTCGATTCGAAGATCCGGAAGTTGATATCCTCAGACAGCCACCACCGCAATAGAGTACGCCCCATAGATACGCACACGCAAGGCGGTCGGTGACATTTTCGGGTGGAACAATCCAGACAGTTGTCGCAGAGAATGAGACACAGGTCCCGAGATAACAAAGACTTAGGTTATGAAACATGCGTACACGAGCCCGGTGTGGGCGGAGCAATGAACGCAACGTACGTAACGATGCCACTAAACTATCCGCTCTGAACGTTATACCTAGCCAGCCGACGTGGAAGAGTACGTTGCAGTCGGGCCGTTGACCCAAGGTAGCAGATCCCGCGTGGTAGCATGTGTACTGAAGATGCTTAGGCAGTGGATAAAGTGTTGTAGCCTAGTCGGGGTTACTAACCCATAATGCCCGACAGCTTCGTCATGTGTAGACAATGATAGGACAGAACGTGGTTCGACTTGTTGCATGTAAAGATCAATTTGGGGCCTTTCAGGTCCATTACATATAGATATTGGGGCCTGTTCCCAGTCCATGGGCCTTGCACCGGGGTGGAAACCGAATCGACTACATATGCATCAAAGAAGGGATCCTTGACTTCTGAATCGACTGCACCAAGGATCTGCGGTGCGCTGGGCATGGAAACAGTTTGTCTGTCCGTGGCTAACGAACGGTATATCGTCATCGTCTGTTCTGTGCCTTGCCTCCCAGCCTCGTTGTTTTGAAACTTTCAGCATCGGTATTCCGTTCGGCACCGGTGGAAAACAAGGCGGGTCTTCATATATCCACTATCGGTGAGAAGCCCCAACAATGAAAATCTGTTGAAATGCTGTGGCGGGGAAAGAACAAAGTTCAATTTGAGTATGCAGATGCAGGAAACAAACGCACATGTACAAACGGAGCTTTGACGACTGACCAATTATAGATTGTTTGTCGAGGCTGTGCAGCGATCCACCTCCCATGGGGTCAACAAAGAGTGCATACGAGGAGTTTATCGAAAATGGTGACGTTGCGAGGCGGTGCGGCAGATGAGGCGGCCTTGTTGTCATCATCGTTTATGCAAGGCTCAGTAAGGCTGGGTAAACTGAGTGAGAAAGGGTGACTTTTGTCAACCCTCAACTTCATCAACTTCAGCGTTTTGGCATGAATGGATACGGGGTCCAATTCTAATGCTAACTATTCGCTCATTCCACCTTAACAGTGATATCTGCTTGAAGTCATTTAGCAAAGGTCACGTGTTTCACTAAGTTCAGTTATCGGCAGGTTCCGAGCGCGGCTCAAAATTCCTAGAGCCAGTCGCAAAACTCTACTCCACCCTTCAACAGTGCGCGCATCGACGGTACGATGCTTTTCTCTACGGAATCTGTAATTAATCCCACCATCTCCTAAACATTCGAAACAACTAACCTCCATAGAGCCCGCCCATTGTGAGAACTGAGACACTAACCAAACACCTTCGCTCTCGGGATGTGCCTCTCCTTTCTGTCCTCTCGACAGCGCGCGACCTCTACACATCGACCATCCAAATCTTCTTCCCACGACGCAACGAATGGCTGCTGGAATGGCTCGTGCAGCGTCTGAAAGAAGACGAAGGTGAGCCTGGCCGTCAGGCGCGAACAGCGAAAGAATGTTGGGACTTTCTGAGGGAGTTGTTGGAGGCGGTTGAGCCCGTGATTGTGGCAAGGACTGTGATGAGACACGGGATCGTTCCGATGGTGGCGAAGATGATGGAGGAGGCCAAGGGGATGGCGGGTGAAACTACGGAGGAGGTTTCGGGATTGTTGGATGGAATGGCGACGGTACTAGCGCTGCTAAGAAGAATTGCGCAGAGTCAGAGATTTATTACTGCTTACATGAAGTCGACGCCGGAGGTGTGTGCGGGTATCTTGGGCGACTTTCTGGAGGTCTGTTGGATACTGTTGGGCTGCGAGGTACAGGTGGAGCAGCGCTGGATTGATGCCGTGGTCGATCTGTGGAAAGAAAGTATTTGGGCCAATGCCGATTCGAAGAAGGTATGTTTGCCGCCAGGAATTACAGGACGGTTGGCTGAACTTGGTAGATTTCGGAGACTTGGTCAGAGAAATGTCTGCGACCCGCCACCACATTATTGGTGGGCGCCAATGCAGATAATCCCTTGAAGAAGGTTCTCGAGAGTATGATTGCAGAATACGTCTTTTCTCCTGAGATTCTATTTCCTACGACTTCTGCACAGAAACAGACTATCGCAAAGCCTTCTACGCGGGACCTTATTCCCCTACTTGCGTCTCTCAAGGAAGAAGATACCTCCATATCTGGATCCTCAGAACCAGTCAACATTCCGTATCTACCTCTGCTATTCCGGATATCAATTGGCTCGCAATCGCAAAAGCGCAGTAAGGCGGACGTGTCGGTTGTTGAGATATTATTCACTGCCCTACTGAGTGTTTCCCCTCTCCTTGACCTTAAATCTGAGGTACCGGATGTATCTACAGCAGGTGGAGATATCATTGCTTCGCTCCTTCAAGTGCTCATAGAAACTGGAACTGCATTGCCATCGGCCACCCTTTCCCGGATCATTACAAGATTCGCCAACCTCAAATCACAGGACCCAACCCAGGTCCGATGGTCATTGGTTGGGACAGCCCTGACAATTGATTTCGATTCGTTTCTTCACCCGTCCGTTACCAGTCTTACTTCCGATCTGTTCTCCGCTCTATCGAAGGCAACGCCTTCGGAGCAGGTCAGCAATGTGCTTGAGCTAGTTGTTGACGGCTTTGTGAAGGCTCGCGATATTAATAAGTTCATTGACCAGTGGACGAAGCGGCTGAAATCAGGAAGCGAAGAAGATATTTGGAGAGGTGACGCTCTAGCCGGATTTTTTGCAGCGAAAGTAGAAGGCTCTCTCACCTCGCCGCAAATTCTCAAAATTGTCAACCGTCTTAGGGAGGAACATCAATGGGTTATCCTCGACGCAGTTCTCCGGGGTCTTCGAAGGGAAGATACCGAAACCCAACTCTTGACAACCGGGGCTTTGGAGGCAGTTGTGGAGACCGCGCGAAAAGATGTTGCGGAATGGAGAGCTTGGAGAATACTTGTCCGAATAGGCGACATCAAACCGGAGCTTTTAGTCCCGGCAGTTGAAGATGCAGTGTGGCTTCTTAGAGCGGATAACCGGTGGAAAGAGGCCGTTTTTGCGTCTGAAGTTTTGATGCGGGTTTTGGACGAAACAAACGATGAGGACGCTCTTGCGGGCGTGCATATGGTCGTGGACCTGGCAGCTGAGACTTTGGAGAAGCTTCAGAGTTGGGATGGAAGGATTGTAACAGTGGATGATCAAAATTTTGGCCTTGCTGTGGCGATGGCAGTTGCGGGAGGATATTTGTCGGTTTTGGAGAAGATTGATGGAAGCCATAGAAACAAATTCGTGGACAGCCTATTCCAGTTAGCGTTGGCTACCCAAGATTCTTCGTCCAGCACGGTAAACGCCAGGCAGATTTGCCAGGCACTGGTAGGGAGGCCAGAATTATATGAGTATCCTGCAGTCAAAGGTATTGGCGTCCTAGCTCCCGTTTACTCGAAATCCCTTGATGACAGAATACAGACACAATATTTTCCGCCCTCATTTCAAACCTGTCCCCATTTTCCACCGCAACAGAAGATATGTCGACAGCAACCTCCAACCCGCCTAGCATAATACCTGAAAATGAATCTAAATACGACTTCATTGTGTCATGTCTGCTTCAGTTTCCCCTGGAGGCATTAAGGCGTACTGCAAGAGAAAAGGTCTTGGACACATGTTTACTCTTCGATATAGCTGGATGTTTACTTGTCCGGCCACTTATGTACAAGCTCTGGAAGATCGGTAACGCAGGATCATTCATGTCCACCGATTGTCACGCAATTGAAAAATGGTTTGTGCATCCGGGGGCAGCACCAACCTTCCGACGACTTCTGTCCCACGCATTCGTCAACCGCGATCAAGAGAAAACAGGGGATTTTCTCAAAGCTCTACTACAAATGACTTACTCCACCATCAAAAGCGCTACTGAGGGTAAAGGCTTTAGCGCAGGCGAACTTGAAATGAGCTGGGTTGTTATCACCGAGTTCTGGAGGTTCCGGGCGGACGAGGGCTATACCGATCTCGAGGAGATGAGGAAGCAATTCTTGGAGCAATTGACGAAAATATTGGATTCCCGGGAGATGGAGGCAGAGATCTTAAAATATTGGAGGGACGTGTGGGAGCTCGAGAGAGATGACCGGACTGCTGCCGAGAAATTGGTAGTTAGGGTCGTGGGGCAAATTACAAAGGAGTGGAGCGAGGACAAAGAAGATGCTGACCGTGTCGTGGAAGCCTTTGGTCTGGCGTGCTCCGTTGCAGAGAGTGTAGACGATGTAACGAACGTCACTGCGTTTGCGGTGGTTGCGTTTGATCGTCTAGGTCGCAAGCGAGATGCAGACATCCTGCGACACTACAAGTCCACGATAGACCGGCTAGACATCTCTACTCACCGTGGACTCACTCAATGGGTAGTCGACGCATGTCTCAGCTCCTCCGACATTGGTAATCACACATGGTCACTCGCCAAGCTTCTGATCAACTCCATCAAGAGTACGTCTTCCTTCTTCCTCCTCCCTCCTCTCAGCTCTAACCTAACACTCCTTCTAGAACCTGACACACCAGAGGAACTCAACACCTCCCTCAACGTCTTCTCCCACATCCACTCCCGACTCCTCTACGCCCTCCCATCCTCCTCTTCCCCCACCGCCTTCCTCGCAATCACAGACATGATCAACACCCTTCTCCGCTGCCACCCCTGGACAATAATCCAGCACAACGTCGACACCACAATCTCCAACCTCACCATAACCGCCTCCTCCATCGGTCCCACCCTCACCCCCTCAGACCCAAACATCCTATACACATCCCTAACCACCATCCTCTCCACCATCCTCTCTCTCCACCGTCACCGCATCCGCGGCCGCTACTACCTCGTCACAACCCTCCTCCAAAACCTCATCACCCTCCTCTTCACCCCCCGTCTTTCCCGCCAAAAAACCGAAATCCCTACACACCCACCGTGGCTTCTCCCTCCCCACTGCTCCTCCACATTATCCGCCGCCACCTCCGCACGCGCGCTTTCTCGTGTGCTACAAACGTTCTGTGATCCCCCGATGTCGACGGTACGGAGTCATCGCAGCGAATTGACGAATTCGGAAAGAAGTAAGGAGAGGAAGAATGTGAGTGATTTTGTGGGACCGGTGTTGGAGTGTTTTGTGAAGAGGGTTTTGGAGGAGAGGATGGAGGGGAGTGTTAGGAGGGAGATTACGGGGGGGGTGGAGAAGATTCTTGAGGTGCTGGGAAGGGATGGGGTGAGGAGGGTTACGAATCGGATGAGTGGGGAGGGGAGGGCGGTGGTTAGGGGGTTGTGGACGGAGTTTATGAGGGGGAGGGGGGAGAGGGTGTAATGGGGGGGGGATATGTGGTGGAAAAGTTTTTGGTTTGTTTTGATTGGGGATTGAGTGGGTGGTGTGTATATATATGGTGATTGTTGATGAGCCACTGATTGTTCCTCGTCAATTTCTTTAAAAACCTACCTGGACGGTGTAAATAAATAGGGAGAGATATTCAATATCACCCACAATCGATCACTCGTCCGTCAATGCTCCGTTCGGGTTGTTCTGAATATCCTTTTTCTCTAAACAATCAAAATCGGGGCGTAAATACTTCTTTCTTCTGCCTTTGATTTTGTCGTCCTAATTGGGTCAGGGGTATCCAATAACACCCTCAGTTTTGTCAAGTCCTGATTTTTTATGACTATTAGGTAGATGGTGGGGAGAAAAAGCAGAGAAACCAACACTGCCGGTGACAGAGGGGAAGCGGAAGTGCCCTTAAGGGCGAATGGTGGAATAAAGATGAGCTTGTAGTGAAGCCCTAACCCTCACTATTTTAACCTCTGACATACTGTTGAAGCAGTTCGGGTGGAATGAATTTTCATTTGTGGTTAAAATATGGTTCCATTGCAGCGTTCAGTCACTTGTAGCCCAGCCACCTCACGTACCAGAGTTCCTGCGGGGTGTTCTTTGTATTGATGAGATCTTCCAGAAAGTGGAGATGCGTTGAGTAAAGACGCTCAGTGGCCTTGTATATACACCTGGGCACGCAAGACATGAATGAAAGCGTAACATTTAAGCTCAACTCGAAAGAGAAAAACTTGAGACTAAGTACACCGTGTTAAAAGTACGCTGTGCTAAGTAACTCTTAAAAGCGACATGAAAGAAAGAAAGAAAGAAAGAAAGAAAGAAAGAAAGAAAGAAAGAAAGAAAGCAAGAGACTCATAAACCTTTTATCCCGAGTAATTGATTTTACACATCCATCCGCTCCAGGCTATCTACTGGGTAGTCATAATAGTCTCGGAACCGCCAGGCTTCTGCGCAGCGAAAAGGAAAGCGTCCGAAACTATGGTCGTAATCTGGTCTCAAACAAATGAAACCTTCTTCTTCCTTTTCCTGCTCTGTTTCATACTCATGAAACTATCCAGCAGTTCAAAGGCGAACTTTGGATGCTCCTTCATCACCTCTAACAGGTATTCCTGCCCCTCCGCGGCTGTAACAGCCATCTTCAATCTCTGCCCTGCATATCGTTAGCTAACATCTCCCACTCATAGCATCAGCAAATTTACCATTCTCCAACCAACATTCAACAGCCTTAGGGAACCTATCCCCGGAAATCCCTTCCTTAGCGGTCGAATCATCCAACCCCAACCTGACTCTCGTGTACTTCGCCAACTCCTCTACCCCCGCGGTCCTCACCCTCTCTGTTAGCACGGGAATCAAAAACTTCACTAGTCTTCCTATTTTGAGTCTCGCGGCAAGAACCGCAAGCTCCATCAACACAAACAGCGGCTCAGCACCCATGACCTCCTTCTCCATGACCCCGTTGTTGTAGAAGTACCCAAGCAGCAGTCCAGCGGCTTCGTAACATGGAGTCGGGAGTGTGACGGTGTCGTTGACGACCTCGAGCTTGAGAAGGTAGTAGTGGAACATGGAGGCGTGCAGATGCAACGGAGGTGAGGAAAGGTCCCAGGTATGCACGAGGAAGGTAGTAGAGTTGGAAAGGATGTCCGGGAAGGTGGTGCCCGCCCGGTGGTAGCGCCCTGTGGCTCTTTGGGCGGCAATCTTGGGGGGGTTGAGGACTTCGAAGAATCCGAGTTGTGGCAAGCGGAAGTTGGGTGGGCTTGCGTAGGGGGTATTCAAGGTGTCCATGGGTTCGTGGTTCGTGGGCTCGAGATTTGCGGGCTCGAGGTTCGTGGGCTCGAGGTTCGTGGGCTCGGGATTCGTGGATTCGAATCCATTGAGTCCGAGATTCATGGGTTCATGATTGAGTTCATTCTTCCCGGTCAGCAGCGGGAAATAAAAGTAGATGAGAGACGAACGGGAATTACCATGCCCTTGACTCCCTCCTTGACCACGACGCTCTCCTTGATCACGAGTCCTTCGTTGACTACGATCCCCTGCTTGACCACAATTGTGTCTATTCCCTCGTTGACCTCAACTGCTGCTTCCTGCTTATCACGTTATACGTTAGCCCGGCTCCGCAGCGGAAAATACGATAGATAACCTCTTGGATACAGAGCTCGCACGGAGGGAAGCCTGCGACAGACCCTAGGTCGAAGCGGTTGGTCCAGTGGCGGCAGAGCTTTCTTGACTCCATGTTCATGTTGACGGGGGTAAAGGTGTGGGATATTTCGAGGGATGTGGTACCGGTCGTAGGATGAGATTCGGATTCCATGGTGAGGAGGATGGTGGGGTGTATTGCGGGGCAAGTGTTGGAAGAGGAAAAGTGAAGAGGGAGAAGTTCGGGTTTGGTGCTCTGTGTACATACATGTATGTATTCGTACTTAGAAAGTACTTTTTTTGTAAAGGTCAAGTTCGATGAAGCCTTTGCTTTCTTTGTTACACGTTTCGCCCTCCTTCAAGAGGAGGAAAGATCCTACAGAATCCCACAAGACCAAATATGCCGACTATAAAACCATCTCCTTCATTCCAAATCTTCTCCTTCACCACCCTCACCATCAACTAAAACCACCGACGATGCCACCCCCCACCCCCACTTCTCCACTATCCCCCCGCATTCCAAGCCGTATGGACGTCTGTCTTCCGGCACCAAGACCATGCACACCCACGAGTCGTATCAGAACACCGTCACCTCGACACACCCACACTTCCTTCGTGTTCACGAAGGAAGCCAGTCCCGAGCTCGACTACTCCCTCTCACATCTCGTCGAAACGCCAGGAAATGTCAAGCTCCACTGGCCGCCACCAGATATCGAGCGAGGTCGCCGTCGTGGAGAGAGCTGGAAGGACTATATAATGCCATCAACCAGACAGGATATAGTCTTTATGGGTGTGCAAGAGACTGAGCTTTCTCCAAAATGCACAGCTCCGAAAAGTCCTGTTTTTCGGGATCTAAGGAGACGACGGTCAAAGTCTGTTCCGGCTGTGATGGGACAGCACAGGAGAGACATTGTAGACGAGGGGAAGGAGGTCTTCCGTGATGTGGTGGTCGGTTCTCCGAAGCTTGTGAAGAAAACCAGAGATCACGCTGGAGATTCGGGTGGTTCATCGATGGGCGGACTTCTTCTTCAACTTCAAGAAAGGTCGCCTTATGGGGGGGCAAGTGCTGCGTTGCAGACGCCTGGAGATTCTAAGTCCACTCTCAAATCACCCGTTAGAACTCACGACTCTTCCGTGGCTGTCTTCAACGAGGATTATGGCATCTCTGGGAAGACCCTCGACACTCCTACCATCCACACTACTGCACCCTTCCCAGCTGGGGTCGACGAGAGGACCAGCTCACCGGTGCAGACTGGATCAGCACGACGCCAGTGGAGCCTTCGCATGGTTCCGCCATCCCCGGCCGTACCAGCTACTACGGATGCCTCTTCCACGGCTGCAAATGACTGCACCCGCAACAAAAGCAAGCACGTCAGTATCCCTCCACCTCCGTCGTCCCAAAAAACCCTCCAATCCCCGCTGCCGAAGACCCATGGTCCACCACGGTTCCCAGTCCGGGCAAAGAGCACAACTTTCCTGCCAGCATCCAAGGCTCCCGAGTCCAAACATCTTGCTCCAAAGCTTTCCGCACCTCGGAGCCGCTCCACAGTGGCGCAGCAACCCCCTCAGGACATTCCTACGAAACACCACCGTTCACGTTCTCAACACCCCCGGGAAAACCCAGTAGGTCCCTCAAAACACCAACCTTCAACAGCATCCCGTTCCCGTTCCCGCCCGGCATTCTCCACCGCACGAGCACCCCCATCTCCCCAGCGCCGACGCCACCGCGCCATCACCCCCCCTAGCCGCGCCTTCAAAGTCATCGCCACTCGTCCCGTCAGCGTCTTCGACCGACTCACCGTCCCCACCGTCGCCTCCCGCGCCCGAACCGTCTCCCCAAACACTCACCCCACCTCGAAAAAACCACCGCACTCCAAACATCGCACGGAAACAAAGCAACAATCTCCCCCTCCCGCACCACCCAAGACACAATTCCAGATCTGGGAGCAGCGCGGATATGCCGCCTACGAGGCCGCAAGACTCATCGAGAAGTGCTGCTTTATGGATGTTCAGCGGGACGATATTCGTGGGATTAGAAGGGAGATTAATGTGGTATTTGTTGAGATGAGGGGGCAGGGGAGGAAGGGGGAGGTGGAGAGGGGGTATAGAAAAGTGGCGGAGTTGCTTAGGAAGGTTGTGTGGGTTATGGATGGGGAGGAGGAGGAGGATGTGGTCGAGGAGCTGATTAGGAAGGTTTTGGGGGAGGTGGAGGTGTAATGAGGAAGATTTACAATGTGGTGATGGGAGAAGGTTGGGATTTGGAAGAATTTGGAGATGGAGAATACTGTTCTGCTTGGGTTTTTTTCGTTTGTACTTGTCATCGAGGATATTTGGTACCCGCACGTACTTGGTTCTTAATTGAGTTACCTATTCGTCAAGGTACGGGTACGAGAGACAGCTTTCAAGGTTTCTTGTTGACTCAGTGCCTCCAACTATTTAGAATCTAGACAGCAGTGATATCCTCCATTAATCTGAGTCCTATGCTGTAGTACTACTACGTGAATATAGAATCCTGGGCTTCGGATGGGACTTTTTTTCCCCTTGTGAGACGGGCCTCTAGTCAGTCGGTGAACGGGAAAGTTTGCGTACGTGAGGGTACGGCTATGTACCCCGACGTACGTCGTCATCTATTTAAGTTTCTCTTCACACCCCATCACGATATGAAGCGAAAACCCTACGCAGGGCTGAGCCCTTCCGCTGGAATAATAACTAGTCGGGGCAATAGCCACCACGCCTACAGCGGAACTCCCTAAAGCCGCCGTAAGCACCTCTAGCTCGTGAGTCGTTATCCACAACCTTCAGGTATATTTTACCTAATGTTCCGAGTTTCCAGATCCCCTAAGCGCCAAGCATCAGTCGATATCCATAGATATCTTCAGATATCTACAGATATTCAGGCTTTTGCGAGCACTGTTCGGACCGGTGTTCCCAGAGGTGACCAACATCCCCCCTTTCTGTTACTTCGCCGCTATGGAGGAAAACGTCTTGAGTTTATTCAAAAGAGACTGGGAGAATGGTGAAGCGCAATTACGGAACATCGTTGTGGTAGTCCGTCGGGTGACACAATCAATTCCCCGAGTGCTTGCTGACTAGCGCGATTTTTGCTTTGAGGATCGCGTCGCGTTCTTCTAGAGAGAGTAGGGCTCCTCGGGCTCCACAACGACAAACCACTAACGCAACAACAGCAATCACCAAAATTACTTCTTTGTCCGCAAAATATACATAACAATGGCCGCCCCATCTCTTCCCCCAGCGACCACGCGCACTGATTCCGGCAGTAGCACTGACTCAGTAACAGCCATGGAGTTTAACCCCCCCTTCCCCTCCTCCATTTCCCCGCTAACACCCCCAGCTACATCAACTCTCAACTCGCACTCGAATCCGAAGCCCGCGAGGCGCTCCCCTACAGCTTTGATTCTTGCACGCGACCGCTCGGACAGATCCGGCAAGCCATTTACGCCTGCAAAACGTGCATTCCGTCGTCACCGACCCCTCCCCCCGCATTTGGCGTCACCAAGACCCACGGTGCAGCGGCGCTGTGCTACAGCTGCTCCATCAGCTGCCATGGGGACCATGAGTTGGTAGAGATCTTTGATAAGCGCAGTGTGCGTTGCGATTGTGGGACGGGGAAGTTGCCGGGAGTGAGGTGTGAAATAAGGAAGGCAGTCGATGAACAGGTGGAAGGTGAATATGCATATAATCAGAATTATTGGGGAAGGTTTTGTACCTGCGAGATCCTCTATGAACCTGAGAAGGAGATCGGAATGATGCATCAGTGCATGCTTGGCGATGTGTGCCAGGAGGATTGGTTTCATGATTCGTGTATGGTGGGCCAGCCGCCGCCGACGTATACCACTGAAGAGCATAAGCAGGAGGCCACGAAGGACGAAAATAAGGGGAAAGAGCATCAGCAGGGGGTGACCACTAAAGATGACTCTAGGGGAGAAGAGACCACCGAAATTACTACCGCCGATGCTCCTACCAAACCAACCGAAGTCGTGGAGACAGCAGAAGCTGCTGCTCTAGTTACCGAAATCCCTGCGGTAGCCGAAGAGGACGAAGAAGATGAGGAAGATAAAGAGGAGGAATCCCGCGCCGCTTCCCTCGGCTTCCCAAAAGGCTTCGGACACATGATCTGCTGGCGGTGCGTTGACGCCAACCCCTGGATTCGACGTTTTGCTGGTTACCCTGGCTTCTTTGCACTCGCCCGGAAGGACGCAACTATTACGTCCGTCACAGTCGGTGCCTCCCCGCCACAAACGGAGGCAGAGTCGGAACCACAGCAAGGACAGAAGCGGAAGGCTGAAGACGATCTGGAGGAGTCCGGAACGCAATCACCGGTGAAGCGTGTCCGCCCTGTCACCGAAGATACTGAGATGACTTCAGCGTCTGCTGCGACAAAGTCCACCGAGAACAGCACAACGAACGCATCTACTGCCATTGAAGCCCTAGCATCTTGTTCTCTTCCCCCCACCCCCACCCTCCCAGAAACCTTCTCTCTCCTCCTCCCCTCCGAATTCCGCTCGCAACTTTGCCGTTGCCCTAACTGCTTCCCTCACCTCGGCAAGCACCGCGTCCTCCTTGAGGAGGAAGAAACGCACGAGCAGCCGCTGAGCAGAGCCGCGTCCCCAACAGGTAGCATCTTCGAAGAAGGAGAGAGGGCACTAAACAGTATCGACCGCGTGCGTGCAATTGAGGGAGTTTTGGCATACAACAAGCTGAAGGACCGCGTTAAGGCATTTCTTGAGCCATTCGCCAAGAGTGGGAAGATCGTCGGACGGGAGGATGTGGAAGGTTATTTTGAAGGATTGAAGGGTGAAGGGAAGTAAAGATGGGCTGCAGTGGAGGCGTTATGGCGCATGGATGGGTAATGGGTTTCATAATGGGTCTGTTTGTTGAAGTGGTTTTATGTGTAGCCTTACTTGCCGGTCATTGATAGTTTTTTACTTTACCATATCTGAAATATCTAGGGACACAACCATGTTTACTTTACCTAGCATACTCGAGTTGCCGAAAGGAAAGGAAACCCTTCAAGCGCACCAGACTACATAGCTTCGAGCATTGGACTAGCGAGTAACTGGGAAAGCAAAAATATTACAAAACAAAATGCATTGCCCGGCGAGTCCCACCGGAGCACTTCCACAGAATGAGAAACACCGCACATCAACCCTCCACCAACACAACCATCGCAACATTTCCAGCCAATGTTAGCCAGGTCCAATCCTCGGCCTAAAAACCACCATATCAGTACCCAATAACAACACCCTGAACTCCCGGGAGAAGAAAATGTGACATACATATCGTGGTGTTCGCTCAGGCTCGCCAAGTATTTATTATACTCTTCGACGCGTTCCTTATGTGACTTTATCCCCTCTTTCGCCAGTCGCTTCTCCATCTGTTCCAGTCGCCGCTCCTCGAATCGACGCTCCGCCTCTGTCTTCCCAGCGTAAGGGTCGTCATCCTCCTTCTCCTCTTCTACCGTGGGTTGATTCTCGGCAGGCTCGGCGGAGGCGGATTTCTTGGACGCTGTCGCCGACTTCTTCTTTTTCTTCTTTTTGCTGATCCCCCCGTCTTTGGTACCTTTGAGCTTGAGCGCTCCGCCTAGAGAGTGTGTTAGCAGGTGTGAAACAGGAAAGGAGGGAGCCGTACCAGTCGAGGCGTAGTCTTCCTTACCCATGGCGGTGATGGATACTGCGGAAGTGAGGATACGTTGACGTAGGGTTAACGCCAAGAAGCTAAATTTAGTATGCAGGTTAGGTGGTCCGTGCTTCAAGGGTCACATTGGATCACTCACTGCTTGTCCAAAGCCCTAGTTAATCAACTCCTCCTCCTCCGCCGTGCTTCTTTTTTTGATTCGTGCTATGTGACGATGAATTGGACAGGCGGAGCCCGAGCCCGTGCCAGCAAGGCATCCACTGGGATTGCCGCAAAGCAGAAACAATACTTTGCGAGAGTCCGGGCACAGGCGACCTCCGCGGCGTTTATGGGAAGCCCTTCCTCCTCGGCTCGAAACCACGGCGAAGACGAAAACGACGAAGAAAATGGTGTGAATTTCCCCGCCTTCAAGAAGCGTCGGAAAGTTGTCCCGGAGTTCGACATCATCGTTGGGAACCAGAAAGATGGTTCCATTGAAGCACCACGACCTAAAACTTCGGAGAAGAGGAGTTTATCGCCGGCTCCAGTGCTCGGACAACGGACGAAGAGGGCGAAGAAGGAAGATATCAAGTCTAGGAAGAACCTGCTACTGGAAACTGACGATTGGGTTTGTACGACTGTTGCTGCTCCTTTGAAACAAGTTTCATCACAGAATACAAAGGAACGCAGAAACTCCCGTGCCCCACCAGCCCTGGAGAGGATACGTCAACAGTCTCAATCTTCTAGGTTCCTCCAATCTCCTCTTCTGTTCAATCCAAGAGCAAGTCAGACCATCACTGAAGCTGCTACGGAGTGCCGAGAACACCCAGATACCGGCTTTAACGCTTTCAAGCCACTCAGTCAAGGCGGTTATGTTCGGATTGGAAAGGGAAAACCCCTCGATAAGATGGTTAGGGATGCAATTACGGGTGTTGTTGATGAGGGGATCGATGGGGAAATCCCTAGGAAGGAAAGCTTTGAATCGCAAGACACGATGCTATTCGACGAGGAGGAACTCCAACGGTCATTATCTCCGTTTCTCCCGGTACAAGCTGGAAACTATGAGGCTCCAACTGCTGGGCCTTCCAATGCACAGCATGATGACAGGCCGGTTGAACATTTTCACTTTCCACAATCTTCGGACCCATTCGAGCCTATCACTTCACCGGGACATATGCCCGAGGACAATAACCAGCAATTTTCTTCGCTAGCACCTCAGCCAGAAGAAGAAGAAGAGGGTACGGGAGACGATGTCTATCTTCCTCAAAATCCGCCTCACTCAATTTCTCCAGCGCTACAATCACCAAAAAATAAGGATTCGGATACTATAGACGAGCTTTTGAGGCAGATTGAAGACGCTGCTGCCACAACTCCCCTGAGGTTTTCGAGTCCGGACGACAACGTACAACGACCACGTTCAAACACCCCGTCATCTCCCACTTCATATGTCACCCACTTTGTGTCCCGCGGGATTGAGAGCGACACATCTGAGGTCAAAGGCGTTGAAGGGCAACAAGAAGATGTGGTGCATACTCCTGAAGGACCCGAACGTGATGATGCGGTAGAACCAGAGGTTGAGGAGGACGTTGAACTGCCGCCCCCAAGGGAAATTAATCCATCTGTGGTTGCATTTGCGTCTTCGTCTAGAGGATTTGTATCAAGCGACAAACAGCTAGAAAGTGAATTTAGTGGTACCTTTTACGGAAACCCACCACCTGACGAGTCGAGGTGGCGGAAGTTCCTGGGACCTCCAAGTCCGGAAGACGGCATCAAGGATGTTGTCTCAAACGACGAATCTGATCGTGACGAGGCTGAAGAATGGGAGAAGGCCGGAGGCCATGAGGACGGGCAGGTGTCTGCGAGAGCAAATAGAGGTTCCCAAGAGGATGGCGATGGATCTGGAAGTGAAGATCAAATAACGGGTGGAAATGAAGGTACAGAAAATACCGGGGAAGCTGGCAGATCGGATGCAATGGCGAAAAACGCTGGCAACAATGAGGTGGACAAAGAGATATCCGGATCCGCACCACTAAAGGAATCTGAACCGACAGCCGAGTCAATGGTTCCAAAAGACCTTGATTCGGAATGGAAAGAATTCGTCAATGCTAGATTGAAAGCAACTCCTGCCATTAAACCCAGTGCTACTTCGAATCTCAAAGAACCCCTTGCTAGAGTCAATCACCCTCTGCCTCACCCTCAACCCCCTCCTCCGCTTGAACCACCGCCTATGAAGCTTTCATTCACAGAGGAAGAGAATCGGGCCTGGCGTGATTTTGTTTTCGGCTCTTCTTCTGTGGGCGACTTGGACGAAGATGAGCTTTTCGTACTGCCACCGTCCAAACTGCCGTCTGGAAAATACTTCACGGCATTGACTGAAACACAGGCCCCGAGTTCGTCTCCGCCTCCGCGTCCTGATGGTAAACACTTCACAGCATTAACTGCGACCCAAGCCCCTAGTTCCCCACTGCTGAGGACTGAGTTGACGCCATTCTTCCCAGTCCTCCGAAATGGCAGTAGTTCGTCGGTGAATGCAACTCAGGGTTCTTCAACCCCGATTATTCCCAGGAGTTTGCGGACAGCAAAAGGTAATGAAGCAGTATTGGAAGATTCACTGGCTGGCAATGCTACTTCGTCACCGTCGGTTCGGGATGAGCCGGCGAAATCTGTTGTGGCCGAGTCATTGGTGGTCAATCCGTCTTCTATGAGTAATCCTATCTCACCGGATAGGAGTGTGTGTACTTGGACGAGACCGAAGAGATTTGTTGGAAATTCTACTGTTACTGTTGATGGTTTGGAAGATATTGAGGACTGGTAATTTGTTTCATATGGGCGTAGGATGTATGAAGGTTGTTGGGTATAAACTTGCGATATCTTTTTATGGTTATCTCTGAGGACTAGGTTCCGGCTAGAATATCGATTGAGGACGTTGGGCTGAAGATAATACATGGGATGGTTACTGTGGTTCACCTTATGTCATTCGAATTTCGCCAGCGATTGGCATATACACAAAATTCCAAGACGCTAGGCGTAATATTTTTCTGAATACTTTAAATTATGAAATTTTACTTCAAATATGAAATTCATCCATTTTCTTTTAAGTAGGTAACATATTACAGGGCTTGTGACTGCTGGTTTAGTAGGGCGCACCGCACTGAGCAACCGACCATAGCAATTTTCGCGGTGCGCCAAAAGTTCCCGACAATCAACCACCCGCAATCCTCACCAAACGATTCATCGTCTGGAAGACTGATTCACGATGTCGAAAATCACAGTCGGTTAGTTTATCGCCCCGCTACACGCCTGCCTACATCGAAATGCTCGAGGAATTTTTGTTGACGGTGGTGGATTACAGCCGGAGTGCGTGGTAACGTCAAGGAGTTGCTTGACTACTCCCTCAATGAGAAGAAGAGGAACTTCCTCGAGACGGTCGAGCTTCAGATCGGTCTCAAGAACTACGACCCTATGCGTGACAAGCGTTTCTCTGGAACCGTCAAGCTCCCCATCGTCCCCCGGCCGGGAATGAGCATCTGGTACGCCCCCGCCCATCATCAGCTGCAACGCAATTATTGTTTCTTCGAATCAGCCCCTAACATGACTGTAGTATCCTCGGTGACCAGCACGATATCGACCGTGCGAAGCACCACGGATTCGAGTTCATGTCCGTCGAGGACTTGAAGAAGCTCAACAAGAACAAGAAGCTGATCAAGAAGATGGCACGCAAATACGACGCGTTCCTTGCTTCCGAACAGCTGATCAAGCAGATCCCCCGTCTCCTTGGTCCCGGTCTCTCCAAGGCCGGAAAGTTCCCCACTCCCGTCTCCCACGCCGAGGACCTCGCAAACAAGGTCAACGATGTCAAGAGCACCATCAAGTTCCAGCTCAAGAAGGTCCTGTGTCTTGGTGTCGCCGTCGGAAACGTCGGTATGACCGAGGACCAGCTGATCGGTAACATCATGTTGGCTATCAACTACCTCGTCTCCTTGTTGAAGAAGGGCTGGCAGAACGTGGGATCCTTGACTATCGTATGTGTCCCCAGTTTGTCACATGAGGTAGGAATGAGATTGCTAATGCCCCGATAGAAGGCTTCCATGTCGCCCCCTAAGCGCCTCTACTAGATGCTTTGTGTTAGGGTCTGGGTAACGTGATGAGGGTTTTCGTTTTACCGGATGCAAATATAAATACAAAAAGTAAAACATGGGTTTTTTTTTTTTCACTGGTTGAATGTGGCCCAATGAGTGATCCATAATTTTCAATCCTGGTAGACTGCGTTCCCATCCATTTTTTCAGTATAAGACCATAGAGGCAAAACACAAAGCCAGTTCAATTGCAGTTTCGATATTGTTTCATGCAACGTTTCCGCTTCCATGAGTCCTATATCTAACAGACGCTTTGAGGCATGTCCAGGCTATCTCTCCACGGCTGATGAAGGGTTATTTACAGGGGTTAGATATCAAAAGGCTGGCCAAATATATCAACCCACTAAAACCTCGGCTGGCAACGGCACCTCCGCATCCTTGCGTCTTCCAAATGCGTCATGTTCAATCAACACTTTCTCAGGTCCCTTCTCAAGATCAAAAAGCGGTGTCAGCTTCCCGGTCTCAAGCTCCTTCCTCACAATCTCTGATATCGTCGGCCATTTCTCGCGCGTATCCGCTTCGGCATCAAATGGATACAACCAGCGATTCTTGATCTTGACATGGTCAGGGTCAATCTTTGTGTTTTCATCTAGTTGCTTCAGCGTGTTGTGCCATCTATCTCGAACATCTTCTCCATTGAGCTGTGCCTGCCGTACCTAGGGCAAATAAACTCAGCACCAAGGCCCCGAATTAATCAATCAGATTACTCACCCGTCCGAACCGCAACTTCTCATAGACGCGAGTGGCGAGTGGGATACTATCTTTCCCAGCGAGTTTTAAGCAGAGGGCCAGTACGGCGGCAGACTCAGTGGCTTGGGAGGCGCCCTGTGCTGAGGTGGGCAGATGCGGGTGGCAGGAGTCACCAAGGAGTGCGATGGTGGACGACGATGATACCCACGTGGGAATTGGGTCACGATAGCAGATCTTCCAATCCAGGCAGGATGGCGTCTCGTTGACGGCTGCTACTATTTGCGGATCCCAGTCTGCTACCAGTGCTTTGACATCTTCCATGTTACCGGGCTGGAACCAGGACTCGGCAATATCGGTCGTGTCCTTATGGGTCAGGATCCAGTTGAATTCTTCACCGTCTCGCAGGGTGTTTTGGACTAAATGCATATCGTGGCTAGGCTATACTGTCAGAATGGAAGGAGAAAGACAGTTTGTTACGAACCCAATCCAGATGTTTACACACTCCTTCTCGACAAGCGGCTTACACAGCGGAATGGACTTCAGGTGCTCTCCCTTGAAGTAGGCTCCTGTACCAATGGTAACAGTTAGGCACATACTCGGAGAAGGCTGGAAGAAATCTCACGGTAACAGGCATATCCTGACGACTTTGGCTTGTCTTCGAAACCCAGGACTAACTCTCGAGTTTGCGACTTGATGCCATCTGCGCCTATAACCACATCCGCAGAGAACTCTCGGCCGTCTTCCAAAACCACACTCGGTTGTTTCCCTGGTGCTTCCTTGAAGCTTACAACCTGGTTTTTTCCCCCCTCCCATCAACTTTGAACCAGAGGATGAAATCGTCCGTACATACCTTATGCCCCATCCTCACTGTCATCCCCAACTCCTCAACCCGCTTCAAAAACTCCGCATGGTAATCGCCCCGATGTCCAATATATCCCGCCATATCCATGAGTGGTTGCACAGCCAGGATTTCGCCGTCGTTCCACCGTCGAATCTGCATGTTTGGAGACTTGTTTCCAATCCGCACCAACTGCTCGTGCAATCCCCATCGGGCGAGAAGACGCAGTGCGTTTTCTCCTAGACCCAGAGAGTCTCCCAAACGCTGAAAGTTGCGGAGTCTTTCGAAGATAGTTACGTGGAAACCTGCGAGAGCCGGTTAGAGGAGTAGGTATGTGCTGGGTTAGGGATTCAAAGCTTGCCTTGGTAGTACATCGCCATTGCTGCTGCGCAGCCACCGAGGCCGGCGCCGATGATGATTACTGGATATCATCGCGTCAGAATGCTTTTGAAATGTGTCTCGGGTGGAAAGAAATATACCCCGGAGCTGATCCGGGCTCGGTGATGAAGAGTGTTGTGATTGTGACATTGAAGCGGTTGGTGTATAATTGGTTTGATTTGAATAAGACTACAACTTGTTTGACTTGACTTGTGCCTCATTATTGTGCAGATATAAGAGTCTTGAAGCTGTAATTACTGCTAATTCCCCCGCTCTCCGTACAGTTCCGCCCCGCCATCGTTGAAGATTATGGCCCAACATATTTTGCGACGTCCCCGCCGAAGACATCTACATGGTAGAGATGCGATGAGGTGTGTATGTGGGGAAGTTTCTTGACCTGATGCGGTAGTAGCTCTACCCCACTATCAAGCAGTGATCAGTCTCCCGATTGCGAAAGCCGCCTGCTTGCGAATCTCATACCTATTTTGCATGACTAAATCTCAACAAGGGCTCACCTAACCATACTGTAACGGTTGCTTTGTATGCAGATCTGCTTAGATTCGCAACTGGAAGGCTTGTCATTGTACCCACAAACCCGGATTGACAATGTACCTAAATGCTCTAGACTGCCCATATTCCTGGTGACCAATTTGCACTAGAAAATAAATAGTATGGTTGGGAATAGTTTCCATATTCAGCGCTAATAGCTCAGTTGGGAGAGCGTCAGACTGAAGTCAAGTAATAACTCGGGGTAATCTGAAGGTCACCCGTTCAATCCGGGTTTGGCGCATTTCTTTTGCTGGAATCTGGTAGAATCTGCTTTTGCTGTTCATTGAGTGTTGATTGTTTGGATGCATCTATGTCGTTTCAATGGGACCCCCAAATTCAATATTTACATTGCGGGGAAAGCTCGGATCACGTTTACGGGCAGTGGAGAACGCGCTCAGACGCTACCCCATACCCCATACTTTAGCTACCCCGCCACGAGGGCTGCTAGCTAAGTCCTTGCTCTAGTGCGTCAATGGTTCATGTTGTCAGCCGCCGTTAACATACATCCGACATCCTCGTCAATCTCACCACGAGCGAGGCCGAGCAAGCGGCTTTGTACATGAAATACGCGGGTGTGCTGCAGATTCTGGCTGGATTCTATTATAGGCTCTCTGCTTCATAGTAGAACGAACTCTTTCTAACCCACGTCCTTTGGTGGTTTGGACTTCAAGGTTGAAAACTTTAGCTTGCGGTGATTTGAGGGCCGTGCTAATGTGACATGTAGAGTATCTATCAGGGTCTTTTAACTGACCATGGTTAGTTTAGTTTCTTCTGGGTTTAAGCCCAAGTGCTCCACAGGCATTGCAGTTGCAATTGAGTTCAAAAGACTTTTTGCAAGTAAGTACAATCTGAGGCATGATTTGCAATCCAATTGCTGTGGTGGGGATTCCAGGTGGAGTCGGCAGCTCCGTCGGAACTACTTTTGTTGACTCGTGATTCTTGGACCATGCGCCTGGACCTTGGGTTCTTGTGGCGTTAATCTACATGCATAAGCTTCAAATCCCATTCGTTGATCCTCCAAAAAACTGGGGAAAGGCACCGCTAATTATGAGTTAAGCGATTGCTATGCCTGGATCTCTATATGGGGAATCCCTGTGTTTGTCCTAGATTTTTCAACGACAATGTTGTATATAAAGACTCCCTTACTGCTCAAGAGTACTTGACTGTTCAGGAAGTGTCAACACCAGCCAGTCCGCTTGCGATCATCGCATACCATACTTCTCCTCGCAACAACAAACAATGTCAGACTCTGACGCCAGCAAGGAAATGGCTATCAATCATGCCGAAGATGTGCTAGGAGAGAATGGGGCAGTGATTCTTGACATCGAGGATGTGGGGGATAAGGGTGCAGTTGCCGGGTTGAAGCTGGCAAAGGATGGTCATGTAAGTTTGTCACTACTGCTACTACAGGCAACTTGTGTTAATGGGAATATAGACCGTACTGCAGCCCCAGCCTACTGATGACCCCAATGACCCCTTGAATTGGTCCAGCTTCAAGAAACATGTCTGTGCCTGTGTCCTGCTTGTGCGAGATCGCACATCTGACTGCAGCAGATGATTCTGTACATTGTAGCACTCAGTGCATTTGCCGGTGATTTCGGCAGCGGCGCTGGTATCCCGTGTATCGTGCCGCAGGGCAAGGAATGGAATATGCATCCCAATCTCGTCAACCATTCGGGAAACTTGAATGTTATCTTCTTGTGCGGCGCACCCAAATCACTTCTATTGCCAGTTACTGACCTAGTTCCAGAGGAATCGGCGGACTCTTCTGGATTCCCTTCGTCTACTTCTGGGGGAGAGCGCCAGTGCTATTTTGGACCACTCTTTCCGGCGCCCTATTTACCCTCGGATGCACGCTCACCACGGATTTCACAACGTTTTACGGCCTGAGAGCAATGATGGGATTCACCCTAACTGGTACGTGAAACATCTCACTTCTCACCGCGTTTTCCCAGCTAATTGGAGACAGCCTGTCAAACCATTGGTCTAAGTTTCATAAAGGATATGTTTTTCTTCCACGAGTGAGTTTTTCTTCAACGCAACATTCTGGACTATACTGAACTTCTACCAGGAATGCTCGAAAAATCGGTATTTGGGCTTCCATCTTCCTTTCTGCCCCTTATTGCGGCCCGCTGTTCGGAAACTTCATCATTGCGCGCACTGGGGAATGGCGCTACGTATTCTGGCTCGTCTTCGCCGTGTGCTGTATCGACCTTGTCCTCATCGTCCTCTTCGCCGACGAAACATGGTACAACCGCACACTCCGAGTCCAGCCCCCGCGCGGATCCAGAATAATGCGTGTCCTCGGCATCTGGCAGATCCAGAACCATAATGGAAACTTCTTGTCCGTCTTCCGCTCTGTATCTCGACTCACCGAGACGCTGTTCAAGCCCGTCGTCATCCCGACCATGCTCTATTACACCATGTCGTTCATGTGGGCCGTTGGGATAAACATCACCACATCCATCCTCTTTGAAACTCCCCAGGAGATGGGCGGTTACGGCTTCTCGAGCATGGCAGTGGGATTCCTATACTTCACGCCAGTGGTGTCGGTGGCCGTCGGTGAGACGTTCGGTCACTTCTTTAACGATTTCATCGCCGCACGGTATATCCACAGACACAAGGGAACGTTCCTGCCCGAGGTGCGACTGTGGACAAACTACATCGCGGTAGTGTTTATGATCCCGGGATTGATCCTTGTGGGACAGGGACTTCATCTGCATCTTCACTGGGGTACTCTCGTAGTCGGCTGGGGAATGTATGTGTTCGGTGTTATGACGGCGTCCGTGGCAACAACCGCATATCTGCTGGATTCATACAATAGCGCTTCCGGTGAGGTCGCCGGATGGCTGAACTTTGCTAGAGTCGTTGGTGGGTTCTCGGTGGGATACTTTCAGATGCCGTGGGGTTTGAAGGTCGGGTATGATAAGAGTTTTGGAACACAGGCGGCTGTGGTGGGTGCGGCGTTGATTGTGTTGGTGTGCGTTCAGAGGTTCGGACCGGCTATGAGGGCGAAGGGAGGGGCTGTGAGCTTTAATTAGAGATGTGAACTTCGGAGAAGCTGTTCTGTAAGATCGAGGCATTTCATCTTCATATATCATTCATGTTGGGTGTTTTGATTCTTTTCTTTTGATGAGTGATATAATGTGACGATACCTTACATCTGCTCGTGCTGCTCATGTACTCGGGTCCTAAAGAGTTTGAGATTTGCTTTGTACGAAGATTGTCCACACCAGAATTGCTGTCTCGACAACCAAGTTGTAAAGCTATGTCTGAACAAGGCTCCTCCGGATATTGGAAGGTGAATTTTAGGTACAGATACATAGATCACAGAGCCGGGAACATTGACACTTTCTCCGTCGAAAATGTCATCTTTGAGCTACACCGACGCTTCTCACCCACGGGCAGATATAGATGGGGGCTTTTGAATCTAGAAATATATGGTAGATAGGATAATAAAACAAAATATCATGCGCCAAACCCGGATTGAACGGGTGACCTTCAGATTACCCCGAGTTATTACTTGACTTCAGTCTGACGCTCTCCCAACTGAGCTATTAGCGCTGAATATGAAGATTTACTTAGAGTACCATCTTTGGAACATTGTGCAAATTGTCTCGAAGTTATTGTCAATGTTTCTACATTCCTTATCACTAGCAGAAGCAGATTCAGCCAATTAGAAATCAAAAGCAAATGGTATCTATCATATGTCCTCAGCTTTCCAAACAAAACATTGAACTATAGCCGCAGAACGAGAAACGGCCAGACACTGATCTAGATATCTCCACCCCGATCTAGGTTGTATCTGAACTGAGTTGAGCAATGGCGAGCCCCCACAGGACTCGTGTGCAACGCACTGTGGTCGCAGGCCTCTCACTCTCCCTTAACTTCGATTCCATCATTGAACTTATCCAATTCCTTCAGAGCTGCCTTCCTGGACCTCTCCATTCCCCATTTCACCGCATCGAGAACCGTATCGACCGTGGCCCTGGGCTCGTGTTTCGGCACCGTTCCCGATTGATAGACTCCTGTTTTTACAAGGATATAACACCACTCTTCGTCGACTTATTCATGGAACTCGTTGGTGCCTCTGATATCTATCAAGAAGTCAGAACGCCTGCGGAAGAACGAGAAGAAGCGCCATGTTTATATATACCTGATTCCGGAGTATCACCCACAAAGTAAACAGTCTGGGGAAGACCTTCCTCGCCGAATACATCCTTTCTCCACTGCTCCAGCACCTTTGTTGCATAACGGAAGGTCCCAATCTGCGGTTTCCCGAACGATGTAGCGGTTTCCAACGTCTTTCCTGTCCTTTCCTTATACAAGGCTTCAATCATTACCCTCAAGGCTCCCATCCCTAAGCGGTTGAGATCAAAGTCTGTTGCCCACACCACGTCGTTATGTGAGAAGTAAATCGGGGGGCCCTCATCAAATGTTTCCGACATAGTCCCCATGCGTCCGTTCTTGCTCATAAGGAGGTCCATAATGATCTGAGAATCATCACCTGCAGCTCATCATTAGTACGAAAGGAGTGATTATAACAAGAAGGTATTAAAACAACCCCAATGTCTTGAATCAGCATATACGAAAATCGCGTCGATGTTATCCTGCGAGAAATCACGCTTTCGCGAATTCGTATATTCGTCGCTGGTTAGATTTCGGAACGGCGTGACGGAAGCTTCCCATTTCATGATGTCTCTCGGTGTGACAACATCATTGAAGCCGTATCCTTCAGCCACGTTCCTGCATTTCTCGCCTTCGCCACCAACAACCAGGACCGTGTTGTATGTTGCCGCCATTTCTCGCATTGGCGTGTGGCCACAGATGAATTGGCCAGGAGATACGGGTACTTCTAGTTGCCCACTTAGAATTTTGCAACGTTCTTCCTCAGGCCTTCCTCCACCCTATTCAGAGATGTTAGCGCGAGAATAGAAGGTTCCATTGGCAAAACTTACATTCGTAAAAAAGATGTAGGGAACTTTGATGCATATAATTTGTCAATGCTGAGCACGATAAAACATGTACCCATAGATAAAATAGACCAGAATGAACGATACCATTCTTATGCGCAAAGTTAAGTCCTCGGAGGACCTGTCGGGTGATTTCTTTCACAATGGCAGAGGGGAAATTCCTTGAACAGCTGATAGATCCATGGCCTCGAGTACGAGACACAAATGGGACCCATTTGGCCCTTTGTGGTTAAAATAGTCCAACAATTGGAGTACATTCTGGTGCCCGAGATGTTGGAATTTGGCATCTCGCAATTGTAAGAGAGCCTTTAGCTCGCCAGCTTGGGACGAAACATCTGCAGTTGTTATTTTCAAGGCCGCACACATTCCTAATCTTCTGTGGATTAGAAAGAGATCGACCCACATGACGTATTGTCCCGAAGGAAACCACTGATGGCACCTCAGAATTACATTATATCTTTTGCCAGCCATACAATAGAGAAAGCACCATATCCGACTTTGCGGAGTATAACATATCTTCCGTTATGGAATTTATCCCCAATATGAACAGGGTGGAAGCCCCCTACCACATATCTTTCAGGATATTCAACATCTCCGCCCACATGCTTGAATATGTGACGAGACATTGCTCTAGATACGAATAGCCGCAAGAAACGTGTTGAGATAGAGTTGAGTTGGTTAATGGGCGTGACGGGGAAATCGGGTGTAATGGAGTGCAGAAGCAACCCCTCTGACTCTTAGAAAACTAACCCTAGATCAGGTACAGACGGCGGCTACAGTATCTTAAGCGCTAGTCTCGTTTTGACTCTGGGGCCAACTTGTTGCACCATAGTCTCGAACCACTGCTTGGCGCAGCGGGTAAGCAGTTTGAGACTAGTTGCACCAGCGGCTAACCGAGACTAAGTAAGCGCTAACGCCGCGACCAATAGACTCCACTCGCAGCCGATGAAAATAATCAAAATTCTTCGAGACCGCTGTCACCGACTTCGTGGTTCTACTTTTCAAAACGAATTCTAGACAGTAAGTATATAAACCCCAGCCTCTGTTGGAGTTCTCCCCAAAACTCTCGCAAAAATAAGAGAGCCAGAGCTTCCTACGTGTACACGTTTATGCATGTACTAGTACAGCAGAAGCCAATATACGTATTTGAGAAGTTATTTGAGTTAACGGCTATCAAATTTAACCTTTATAGGCTATGTGACTGTATTCCGGGTCTCATAAATGACTCAACTTAATCACAAGCTGA
This sequence comes from Wilcoxina mikolae CBS 423.85, assembly GCA_014904905.1. NCBI lineage: Eukaryota > Fungi > Ascomycota > Pezizomycetes > Pezizales > Pyronemataceae > Wilcoxina > Wilcoxina mikolae. The sequence goes on from MU122107.1 coordinate 978,567, forward strand.
CGCGCACGTCGCTTTAGGAGGAGTTCCGTGATGCTATAGGCTGAACTGGAGTTGACCGATTACGAGGTTCCAATCCAGTTTGGAGTAAGCAAACTAGCTAGACACCACAAGCCGACTCCAGAGATCTTTCTAGCTTCAGTAGAAACGGGTCGAAAGCTGATGCTTTATTCCCTATCGCTATATAAACCATTCCTTCATCTTTGTATGTAACTTGATACATATACAGACGCTTTTGCCGTTCATTCCATACACTCACCCCGCCCGTACTTCAACACCAGAAGGTTACTTTAATCTTCTCCGTTTGGTTTCGACTGGGGCTTTTTTATTGGGTCGCAAGGAATATCAGCGAGCTCAGCGGTTGGGTTTTGTAAAGATGGCCCCACGGGCATACAGAATGCAGGTTTCTTTTCAGTCACCTTCCTGTCTTGATTTGGAGCCATTTGTATTGTGGGCAGGGATGTTCAGTTACTGTGCGTTCTGCGCTGATAACTTCAAGACCGTCTCTCATCGACCAAGTCATCGATCGATATATACGCATCTTGAGTGGGTTGTTTTGGACAAGAAAATCAAGAGCTTTACACATACCAGGATATCCTCAAATTGGATATTGAGCTTACAGGTCACGTCCGCTACAACGATGGCTGCAGGTGGTTGAAAGACGACTTGATCCTTGGGATAAGGTGAACGTTAACGTTAGGGAGCAGAAGTTTGGTCTCCAGACTACTAAGTAGCATTGTCGGGCAGGTAGATGATTGGCGCAGGTGTAGAAACAAGGGATGACTACGCAATGCAGCATGTGCGCTGCAGAGGAAGTTAATGGTCTGAAGGCATTAGGGTTTAATCTCTTCTCATTGCTCCCGTTCCCAAAATTTCGCCTCGCTCGGCGAAAAAAAAAGTCCGGGCACGAGAGCATCTTTTCATCTCTCAGGGTTTTAGGGTTGAGGGAGAACGACTATAAATATAGCTGTCGTCGGAGAATAGATCCCTAGAGTTTCTCTCATGCTTCTGTCACCCTAACAATATCATTTCTGGATCTACGCTACCTGGAATACAACCAATCCACCGGACGACAGACCCCAAAGGAAACAACACAATGTCATCAGAAACTGCTGATAAGGATATAAAAAACTACAGCAAAACTAGTGGATTATCCAGGTAACAAACATATTTACCGGCCCCGCCGGAACAAAATTCAATACATGTTGTTTGGTTTACTTAACAATTACATCGGGCATCGTTGCATGGCCCCGTACAGTTACACAAACCGTCCTGGCTATGATGGTCGATGTCAGTGTCTGTCATAGTGCAAGAAACATACAAGACTCACCTGATCTGAAGGCACAAGCCTTCAAACCTACCGTGAATATCGCATCTTCTAACTTTTTGTTTTCACATTTCAGCCTCTTGATCTCAGCTTTCAGGCGTTTATTCTCCGGATCGTGGGACTCGGTGATGTTACGGCGGCGGTAGAGAATTTCGTAGATTTCGCGGGATGTACGGTCGGGCCCGAAGAGTCTGGTGATTGCTTCGGTGTTGTTGGGGAGTGGCCCGGGCCGGTGGGTGGGAAGGCAAAGTTTGACATGTGTGATGGTGAATATTTAGTGCGTTGGGAAGACGCGTAGTGGGAATGGTGATGGACTAGCTATGTGAACTAGTTAGTGCTTGGGGGCCCAGAAGTGGAAAATCCGTGTATAGGGCGGCCTGGGCCATTCGTGGATGGGGTGGTTTCTAAGGATGTTTGCTACAGTGTCAGTTCCAGTGACCAAACACCATCCAAAGTACCCGGAAGACATGAACGTACTCCGAAATCCTTCTAAAGTATAGAGCAGTTTGATACATGAGCTTGTAATCAGGTGATCCATCAATAGACTGCTAAACATCCATATGTCATCAAAGATCTTGCGAAACTCCAATCGTTCTATGTTAAACACCGGAGTTTGAAAACACAGATCCAAGGCATGAGGTGATGCATTTCAACCAAGCTCTATGGCTCAGTTGCCTACTCTACGGTGGTGGTGGTTGTTGTATCGTTGCCATACAGACAATCATGAACTGTCACACGGATATAGTTTGAGACAGTTTTATATGAAGCATGCATGATATTGCTAAGCGCGGGGGACAGTTAATGGCGCCTGTTCAGGTCGCCTTAGTAGAGCGCACGCATTCTGAACTAAAGACAGTTGTTCCTCTCCACGGAGGTGATCAACAGTGATGGGGGCAATGCAAGGACCTGAATAAGTACTCGAAATTTACCACAAAATAAGCCCATCTGAACGGATTTATCTCAAGGCCACCAGTGATAAAAAGCCAGTTGACAGAACTACCCGAGCACAGATTCAGTTTCGTGAATATTGGTGACCGTCGAAACCCTGTGTACACTTACCCGGCCTCTCCATCTCCCTCGCAGTCACGCACCCACATCAATTCCCCACCCACACTAACTTTTTTTTTTCCTCGTCCCATCGCCAAACGAGTATACCCATCGACAAACAGCACCGTGCAGGTTAACCACTACTTTGCATCCACCCCCGCTACTCACTCCTAAAACCACATCCCATTACCGGTACAATGGCACCCATCGTACGTCCCCCTACGCTTTGCTGGTCGGGGCAAGAGAATTTTTTCTCCGCCCCCGAATGATCAGTAGGCAGAATGGCTGAGAATATCCCTTTTTTCGGGAAAATAGAAGACTGCAAAAGGTGGAAAGAAGGAGAAGGTCACGCACAAGGTCAGTTGTTAATCACCAGAGGAGGTGGGTGGATGGGGGTTAACAAAAAAAAAAAAACAGTTCGTGATCGACGCATCCCAGCCCGCCTCCGACAAGATCTTCGACGTCGCCGCATTCGAGAAGTTCCTCCACGACAAGATCAAGGTCGAGAACCGTACTGGTAACCTTGGAGATATCGTCCAGATCTCGCAGGAGGGCGAGGGAAAGATTGTGGTTGTTGCGCACACACAGTTCTCGGGACGCTACTTGAAGTATCTGTATGTTTACCTGTTTGCGATTGAGGGGGGGATGCTAATGGTACGGTGGGATAGTACGAAGAAGTTCCTCAAGAAGAACCAGCTCCGTGACTGGCTTCGTGTCGTCTCCACCTCCAAGGGTGTTTACCAGCTCCGATTCTTCAACGTTGTTAACGACGCTGAGGATGACGATGAGGAGTAAATGCAAAACCAAAAATTGTGGTAGCGAATTCGCCGTCTCTGTTTCCGATGATACGGAACAGTGGTGGATCTTGGAGTATTTTGTAAAGAAGTGTTCCGGGGTCTAGACTTGGAAGGTCGAAGGAAGGGATGGTGGTGAGGGAGCGGCGGGATGATATTTGTATGCTGTTTATGATGGGAGCAAAATCAAAAGTCGTCTCGTTGAACAAAAAAATATGGCACAACTTGTGTTTGCGTGATCTATGTTGTGTTTGTCCCGGAATTCCTCTCAATGCTGGAGATAATGCATTCGATTCCCAGCAACTGTAATATTATGGTGGCGGACAAACAACTGGGAGCCTTCATTGAAAGGCGTTTATTCTCAAAGCGTTACTCAGCTTTTTTAGTTCTGCAGCCAGCGATTCAGATGTGAGATGCCATCGATTTTCCCGTCCTACACATCCGTCGGCGCCGGAACATAAGCACACGTGGGGTGTGTAAAAACATGGGGCCTTTTTGCCGCCAAAATACCCCGTCGCACAACCCCGTACCCTGTGGAGATAGAGAATCTCACTGCCATGACACCAAATATCAATTGCTGAGTTGTTCATTTTGGTAGAGGGGCGATGACTTGTGGATACTCATGTAAATATTTAGTTTTTGCGGGCACGAGGTACGGGGTCATTTGACGGGCATTTTGGCGGAAAAACGCTGCCATATAAAAAATTGCGGGGTTTTCCGACGTAAATTTTACTTCTCAACCTTCCCTCCCCACCATCATTATCCTCCTCCTCCTCCTCCTCCTCCACTCACCACCCAACATGTCTCTCACCGCCGACCTCGCCGACGAACTCTCCACTCTAACCACCTCCCTCCGCTCCGCACTAAAAGAATACCCGGACTTCCCCACTCCCGGCATCCTCTTCCAAGACATCCTCCCCATCTTCGCCACCCCCTCCTTACACGCCTCTCTCCTCCGCGCTCTCGAAATCCACCTAACCCACACCTTCCCGCCCACACTTTCTCCCCCCTTCGCGGGTATCGACGCAGTCATAGGTCTCGAAGCCCGCGGGTTCCTCTTCGGCCCCTCCCTCGCACTTAAACTCGGCGCCGCGTTTGTTCCGGTCAGAAAAGCGGGGAAGCTTCCGGGGGAGTGTGTGAAAGTCGGGTATAAGAAGGAGTATGGGGAGGACTTTTTTGAGATGCAGAAGGGGGCGGTGAAGGAGGGGAGTAGAGTTGTTATTGTGGATGATATTATTGCGACTGGAGGAAGTGCGGAGGCCGCTGCGGTGCTGGTGAATATGTGTGGGGGAACGGTTGTGGAGTTTTGTTTTTTGATGGAGTTGGGGTTTTTGAAGGGAAGGGAGAAACTGGGGGCGCCGGTGTTTACGTTGGTGACTCATTAGGAGTAGAGGGGAGAGGGTGTAGAATAGGGTACTGATGGGTGCTATGGTGCTGGGGGAAAGGGGTACTGTATAGAGTAGATGGGAGCAGGTCTCCAGCAGTGTTGGAATAAAGTCAATATCCTCTGCCGTATTGTGGATATGCTGTGTGTGATTTCAGATTCGAGGAAGAACAATGCCAGGAGAAAGATCTGTACATAAAACCTAAGGATCGTAGGACAAGCAAGTGATTTTTATCTATCATCTGTACCCAGCCCACCAGAAAATAAGACAAACAGTCCCAATAACAAACTCTTCATCACAGGTATAAATTTATCATCATCATTCAATCGGATATCCCATTGCAATAATCCCTCCCATCTAAGCAGCAATCCCCACCCTCCTTCCTCCTCTTCGTCCCCCTCTTCCACTTCCACTCCCACCGGCAGTAGTTGGCGCTCTTGGCGGCAACGTATACTTCGCAAACGCTCTAGCCAGACTCTTCTTAACACTAACCTTCTGAGCCTGCACAAAGCTCTCCACCGTAACCCTAATTGCCGCATCCACATCTCCCGTGCTGACAAACTCCGACAACCTCATCTTTGCGAACGCCTCGCTAAGCCGGAAAATACTCTCCAAATGTCTAACGGTAATCGGGAACGAACCCGTCGCCAACGACTCCCTTCGAAGGTCTGCGTACAGCCGTGATATCTTGTCCTGGTCCATCTGGTGGAGTTTTGGAGAGACGCGCTCACGAGCGTAGAGGATATATTTCCTCAGCAGATCCTGAGGGATTGGAGAAACTGTCTTTTGGGAGGGAGTGACGTTTGTTCCAGCGACCGAGGGGTGAGAGCGGCCATGAGATTCCACCACGAATTGGGCGAGTAGCTCGTCGATAGCTGGGTCAACGGTGTCGCGGACAACACAGAGGACGTCGAAGCGGGAAAGGATGGGTTCCGTGAGTTCCACGTTCTGCGCAAAGGGGATAGTGGAGTTGTATCTGCCGCCGATGGGATTTGCGGCTGCGATGATGGCACAGCGGGCTTGAAGAGATGTGACAATACCGGCTTTGGAGATGGAAATGGATTGCTGTTCCATGGCTTCGTGAATGGAGGTACGGTCTTGGTCGTTCATTTTGTCGAATTCGTCGATGAGACAGGTTCCTTTATCTGCCAGTACGAGGGCACCTCCTTCAAGAGTCCATTCGGATGTCATGGGATCACGGCGCACGGAAGCTGTAAGACCGACTGCGGAGGCACCCTGACCAGTGGCAAAGACAGCTCTGTGGGCAGTCTTTTCAATGTATTTGAGGACCTGGGATTTAGCGGTACCAGGGTCACCGAGCAGGAGAACGTTGATATCACCACGGATATTGTGTTTCCCGCCAACATTCTTTGGTACACCACCGAAGAGGGAACATGCAACTGCGGTTTTGATGTCCTTGTGACCGTAGATACTGGGTGCGATAGACTCGATTATTTTGTCCACAACATCCTTGTCTTTGGAGAGGGAACGAATTGCCTTCTCGTCTTCGTCGGTGAGACGGAAGCCAGCGAGCTCGTCATGAGATTTCACGACATTGTTGGCTTCTAGGATTGTCGCGAAGACGGGGAAGCCGTTTTTGGAATTCAGTTGAACGTCGTAGTTATTGCGGTAGATACCTGTGACTTCAACCTCCTCTCCTGGCTTTGCGGAATCGATAAGATCCCAGAGAAGAATTACTTCTCGGTGGCGGGGTAGACGGCCGGCGGGAACTGTTCCGGGAGACTCCTGCAATGTCATCTTTTGATAGTTTCGGTAGACTGTCTTCTCAGAATTCACTGAGAACGGTCCGCGGGATTGACAGTTCTGACAGAAGGAAATCTTGACTTCGACGTTCGACTCTTGTTGGAAAGGTCCCAAGGTAATACCGCACTTGGCGCAGTCGAATCTGACGTACTTGAGCTGCGGAAAGACGCCTGTTCGTCGTGTTACAACTCCGCGGACACGGACGAGGGCATTCAGATGGGCCTGGCGGAGTTCACGAAGGGTGTAAGAAGTCGGCAGATCCGCAACGCGCACATGGATTTCCGAGTGAATACGTTCGTAGTCTGGGTAATCCATGCGTACAGCGTCCATGGCAACCTCGTCAAAGATCTTTAGTGTTTCCAAGGGAGCGTTGGCAAGGAACAACGCAAGCGTAGCCTTCGACTCGGCCAAATGCTGAAATGAAATCTCGAGAGACTCTGCGTTGATCTCTCCAAGCGTCCTAATCCTAGCACCGTAAACCGAGGAGCCATGCTCGTCTGTGTATTCGAGCAAGAAATTCCTGAAGTGCATTGCAACACTGCGGTATACGTTCGGATTTGACAACCAATCGGCAACGTTGGCCGCTTTAATATCTCCCAATTGCTCGAGTGAAAGTTCTTCGTCCAACACGCCATCCATCTCTTCGTCCTGCTCTTCATCGTAGTGATGTCTGCGACGACGTGGCTGCATCGAAAGATCCATCTCATCGTCTTCCTCATCCTGAAGGAAAGCCGCGGGCATACGCCGGCGGAGAGCAGCATCACGCTTGTTCAGCTGCGCATCAATTCGACGACGAGTAGCGGCGTCCAACTCATCGTAATCTTCATCATCAACGTCGGCGCCTTCATACTGATCGAGTCGGAGGTTTTGCGTGTAATCCCTAATAACCTTCAGCCGCTAGTCAACCAGTATATCAAGCAATAGACGGACCGCTCCATGTTATCCATCAAATCCTCCCCATCCATTTCTTCTTCCATGTCGTCAAGGTCTAGAATCCCACCATTGTCATCGATTTCTCCATCGTCGTCCAACAGAGGCGGCGAGGAACGAAAGTTGTTGGGAGTCGATGGAAACCCTCCGGGAGGACTCGAAGGAACACCACCAACATTCATGTCCTCGTCATCGTCATCGTCGTCGACGTGACCGCGCTTCCGCGAGCGCGGGTTTGCCTCTGGCGGGGGTGATGACTGGGGAAGGGGCCATGGCGAGGACATCGTATTGAGCGGAACCGATTCAATTGAAGTGGTCTAAGGAATGGAGACTGGTTATTGTTAGATGGGCGGATGCGGGCGTGGTGGATATTGAAGATGAAAGGTGGGGGGAAATATTGGAGAGACGCGATGAAGTGAAAAGGAGAAGCCAAACAACACGGCAACCGCGTTAAGTGATTTTTAGCGCAACCAAGAAAAAATGCATAAAACCATTACAAAATGGCGCAGTTATTTGTGGCAAGATATTTCCCTTGATCTGGCATGTTTATTGGGGCATTTTTATGCTTATGCTTGGACTCTGTAAAATAGAGGGCGCTCAACTACGACATCGTGCTGCGCGATAACCTCACTCCGAATTCAATATCGACTCCCAACTACAACAGTCCCAGCTTCACAAATGCGATGAGAACAAATGCCATCATACTTTTTCCATATTCTCTTTGAGCTCTACACTCCGAAATCCCCTTACTGCCGGAGCCTCACAGACCTTTCCGTTCTATCCGGACAGCAGCTCGCATCACTGCCCGCTTGGATTCCCCCGCCAAATACCAACATCTTCATTACCACCTTACCTTCACACCCCCGCAAGTCAACATCGGATACCTCTCAGTCCAAACCCAAACACATCCGACAGAAGAGCAAGAGCAAGGAGAAGGAGTCAACTGCAGACAGACACCCGGATTGGCGTTTTGGACGTGTCAAGGTGGAGTCGATCGATATGTCACCAACCACAAAACCGGTTTCGGTTCCGGGGTCTCTGAGCGCTGTCTCAACCTCTCCATTAACGGCAGGTGCTGCGGCTTCGAAGGCTCGGTTTATACCGTTAGAAACGCGGAATACGGAGTTTGGTTATGGGGTGATACATCTCTATCGCGATTCTCACGAGACGCCAGGGCTTTACGATCCGCCTCCCGAATCAAAGCAACCGGAGGGGAAGGAAGAGGTGATATCAGACGGGGAAAAGTTGGACGAAGAGGTTCTGACAACGGTTGCGATTCTTGCGGTTCCGTCATACATGACGCCGTCCGATTTCATGGGGTTTGTCGGTGAGGGAACAAGGGATGCGGTTTCACATCTCCGCATGGTTCGAACAGGAAAAGCAAATCGCTACATGGTGCTTATGAAATTCCGAAACAAGGACGGCGCAAGGAAGTTTGTAAATGACTTCAATGGAAAGGTTTTCAACAGTATGGAAGTATGTAGTCGTATTGTTCAAACAGTATCCCGGTGCATCGCTAATAGACCTACAGCCAGAGAACTGCCATGTAGTCTACGTAAAGTCGATACAATTCACCTCGCCTTCAGCTGCGATGGTATCTCAGAACCAACGATCAGGCGTCTTCCCAGAACTCTCAAATGACCCCTTCTCGCCATCTCACTCACCCGTCCCGACTGAATCCTCAACAAGTCCATCTACATCTGCTGCACCCCACCTCAGTACCAAGCCGGCGCCACCACCCACTCCTTCACTTCTAGAACTCCCCACCTGCCCTGTCTGCCTTGAGAGGATGGACGAAACGACAGGCCTCCTTACTATCCTCTGCCAACATGTTTTTCACTGTGCCTGTCTCTCCAAATGGAAAGATTCCTCCTGTCCCGTCTGCAGGTACACACAATCGTCTCATCCCCCAACTTCAGACGTCGATACCTCAGAAGACGAAGAAGACTGCTGCAACACTTGCGGCGCAAACCAAAACCTCTGGATCTGTCTTATCTGCGGTAATGTGGGTTGCGGTCGGTATGACGATGCTCACGCATTTGCACACTATAAATCCACGTCTCACTGCTACGCTATGGACATCGAGACGCAGCGTGTATGGGATTATGCCGGCGACGGCTACGTCCACCGTCTCATACAGAATAAATCAGACGGGAAGTTGGTGGAACTACCTTCGGCACTCGCAGCATCAGAATACTCGCATTCAGAAGGTGACCTAATTCCTGCAGCTAAACTGGAAAATATCGGTATGGAATACACATACCTGCTTACCTCACAGCTCGAGTCCCAACGTCTATACTTTGAAGAGAAGGTTGCAAAAGCAGCTGATAAAGCCTCGTCCGCCACCTCATCCGCGGAAAAAGCTGTTGCTGAAGCAACCGCGGCTGTGGCCTCCCTTAGGTCCATCGAGGAGAAATACAACCACCTTGCACAAGAGGTCGTGCCCAGCCTCGAAAAGGCAAAGGCAAGAGCTGAGGCTAAATCGCAGAAGTTTGCCGAGATGGCGCGGCACATGGAGAAGGAGTGGAAAGAGGAAAAGAGGGTAAACGAGGGGTTATTGGAGAGGGTCAAGTTTCTGGATAATGAGAATACCGAGAGAGGGAAAGAGGTGGCAGAGCTGAAGGAACAGGTTAGGGATTTAATGTTTTTCCTACAAGCGAGGGAGAAGATGGAGGATGTTGGCGAGGACGTGCAAGAGGGCGTTATCACTGTGGGAGATGCACCTAAAGAGGGGGGTAAGAAGAAAAAGGGAAAGGGGAGGCGGTAGTTGGATGGCGGGGAGTTGCGGCATTTGGGCTCATTTTCTTGCAGCAAGGAATGGGATGTATTGCTTTAGTCTCAAAATCATTGCCTCAGATCGGTGATATGGTTCATGCCGTGCATTGGAAGGCACCTGACTTTTATATAGCCCATCAAGCAATGAAGTTTGAATTATCAGTTGACTTCGTCTCTAGGGCGAGGTGGGAATGAATTATCGAGAATATCATCAATGTCGACGCCCGAGACAAGTTTGGCAGAAAGGATGTGATCCCGTTCCACACTGTTGCTCTTAAATACACCCGTTGAACGTACAGAACCAGGAGATGTAATATCATGGGGTCTTAAGGTGTGGCCACAGTCCACATCTCAATAAACTCAGGGCTTTGTATTTGCACCTCACCCAATGAGGTCATCGATCAGCGCTAATAGCTCAGTTGGGAGAGCGTCAGACTGAAGCCAAGCAATAACTCGGGGTAATCTGAAGGTCACCCGTTCAATCCGGGTTTGGCGCATCGGTAATCTTTTGACCTTTTGTCATGAAGATTTCATTTTGTGTCTTTTGCGGACTGGATCATCTGCGCCGCGCAAAAAATGCCTCTGATTAGTCTGCTCTAGTGATGCATTGGTCCTCTTTACTCTTGACGTCAACAGTTTGTACCTACGCCAGATATTCGGTTGTCTGAATTCCACAATGAATTTGTCGATATTAATTGACTTTTGATCCACGTTGCAGCCATGCGCCCCAGATCTCCATGTTATGCATAAAACTTGGCATGCAACCTTGCTAGTCCGATTCTAACCCTTACTCTTCTTCGCGCACTGACTTTCCCCTGCTATCCCCTCCTCAATCCTCACCTCCGCCGGCCGTCCGAAATGTCTTACCCAATGACACAGCTCGGCAGCCGAGGTTCTTCCACCTCTCCTCTTCTTCCCCGCTGTCCTCCTAACTAACCCACTTCTCCACCAGCGATAAACCACCTCTCCTCCGCCACCGACTCAGACGAAGCCGAATACGACCGTCTCCGTGGCCTCGCGCGCGCAGAAGCCTCCAAACGCAGCACGCTCCTCCAGCGCTCACAAGCAGCGTACCAAGCGGGCGACAAAGCGGCTGCACATGCGCTCTCGCAGGAAGGGAAAGCCCACGGGCTGCAGATGGAGCGGTACAATCTGCAGGCGCGCGACTTCATCTTTCGCGCCAATAACGCGGATCAACCGGCGGATACGATTGATCTCCATGGTTTATATGTGGAGGAGGCGGAGGAGATTTTGGAGGCGAGGATTAATGCGGCTACGAGGAGAGGCGACGAGGGGTTGCATGTTATTGTCGGTCGAGGAAATCATAGTGTTGATCATGTCCGGAAGTTGGCGCCCGCTGTCGAGAGGATATGTAGAGGCCTGGGATTGAGGTATCGCGAGGAGGAGAATGAGGGGAGGGTATATGTGTGGTTGCGCCCCGGGACTGGGGGGGAGGGCGTTGTGCCGCCTGGTTGGGGACAGCATCAGCAACACCATGGGCAGCAGCAGCAACATCATGGACAGCAGCAACAGCAGCATGGAGGCCATCACGGCGGTCAACACCAACAGCAGCAGCAGCCCGATCTATTGCAGGAAGCGGCGAAGGCGGTTCTGCCAAAGATTTTCAAGAAGATGGGGCAGTGCTGTGTTATCATGTGAGAGTAAGCTGTTGGATGTATACATATTTTGTTTATTTACTTTGTATGTTGGAGTAGTAGAGCGTTGATACCATATATATATGAAGCGGGTAGATACCTATATGTAGTACCTAGTAGTAGTTAGTAGTCGTAGTTATGAACGCATGTATTATGATCCTCATGTTTTTCAAAGAATGAACGCAATGGGCTTTTCTCCCTTTCTCATAGCCACCGTTGGTCCGAGGTCGGATCCAAGGCCTACACATGTATTCTAGAATTTCTGAAGTCTGTGATCATGAGGCAGGCAAGATTGGACCCCGAGCGCAATAGTTCGTTCTGACGACTGCGTCACAGAGTGCGATCTCGTCCGTTAGTTTTGTTCTTCATCAAAAGCATCCGTCAAACTCTCTCTACATAACTGCTGTTGCTTTTACACCAGCCGTCCGTTAACAAAAAGCTATCCCCCGTACGAACCAATACTAGTTCAAAATATACCTTCTCCGTGCAAAAAGGAATGCGCCAAACCCGGATTGAACGGGTGACCTTCAGATTACCCCGAGTTATATTACTTGACTTCAGTCTGACGCTCTCCCAACTGAGCTATTAGCGCTGGACGTGGAAGGCTTTTCCTCAGTACGGTCCCGATGGTTAATTCCCTTGAAGACATCGTTGTTTGGACAATGATCCTCAGCAGAAAGTACAAATAGTATGAAGAGAGTGTGTTGAGGTAAAGGAAGAGGGTGTGGAGAGAAGGCCGGACTTTAATACCACCGAACGTAATGGGGTTACTGGTGTGACTGCTTTTGTTAACGGACGACATGGTGTAAAGTGGTCCACCTTCTGTGAGGAACAACGGACGAGATTGGCACTCTACAGTACACCCACCGCGAAACCCGTGCCTACTTTCATTCGCGGGAGCACAAAAACCTCATGTATATTACTATAACAAACTTAGCAATCATAAAAAAAAACCCCATATATCATCAAACGCATCCAGCATAAACATCATCATTAATACACCCCTTCCTCCGCATCCCCACTATACTCCTTCCTCTCTTCGGGCCCTGCCACTCTTTTCTCCACATCATAACTCTCGCTCGATCCATCATCATACGCCAATCTAACCTCCGAAATATCCTCACCGACCTCCATCCACTTATCACTACACGCCGGGATCGGGAAGAACCTTGTCAGGAGATAGTACACACCCGAGCTTGCAATCACTCCTGCAAAGAAATTGATTCTGTAGATGTATGTTGCGCCGATGGGGACATGTTTCCCGATCGCACCGGCGAATCCAACAACGTTGATCAAGATTCCCGAAATATATGCGACGTATGCGCGCCAGTGGATGCCGAAGGTGAAGTAGTATGGACTACTCTTTTTTGCGGAGTATAGGTTTTTGATCTCGAGGTATCCCTTGCGGACGAAGTAGTAGTCCGAGAGCATTACCCCGGCGATGGAGGAGAGGAAGACGGAGTATGAAGAGAGGTATAGGGTGAAATTGTTAGAAGTTGAGAGGAGGTTCCAGGGACACATTGCGAGGCCTACAGCCGCACACACGTATCCGCCCCGACGGATGTTGAGGTACCGCGGGAGAAGCGCGGTCATATCTGTGCCGGCGGAGACAGAGTTTGCGGCGATGTTGGTGCCCAGTTGGGCTAGTGAGAAGGCGGTAGCGATGAAGAAGACGCCAGCGCGGTTGGAGGAGCCGCCTTCGTCCAGGAATTTACTGAGAAGCATTAGGGGGTTCCAGATTGGTTCTTTGTAGATTACTGTTGAGGAGGAGGAGACAATGATGCCGACGAAGGAGGTGAAGGCGAAACCTGAGGTTTGTTAGTTGCGCTGCTTTTATGTGTTTGGTGTAAAGGGTACAAACCGCAGGGGATGGTGATGAGCTGGGACCACAGCTGATCGCGGGGTTTCTGTGCGAAGCGAGTGAAGTCGGGGTCGTTGACAATCAGGGTGGCGAAGTTGGCGATGGAGGACATGATGCCGCTGATGAACGCCCAGGCCATCTCGGAACCGTGGATTTTCGCAGGCTGATGGACGATGGGGCCAACTCCGCCCGCTCTCTTTATGCACCAGCCAAAGAAGGCGAATCCGCTGTTGAAGATATCAATAAGGTTCCAAAGGATCAGGATAAAAGGAGGAACATACGCAATTGGCACAACATAAGACTTAACGGTGAAAAGATGTCTGATCTTATGAACCGGGAACCAGATGGCAGGCAAAGAGCAGAACCAGAACAGAAAGAACGAAAGAAAGTCCCTCGTGTTCGTCCCCGAGCTCGCAGGCATGGAATTCGGCAGATCTTCATACTTTGCCCATATGCTCCGAATCATCAAATACACACAAGTGCCGCCGATCCACGACTGTACACCGTACCATATACACGCCATGGCGGCTCGGTTGAATACAGGCCATAAACTCCCCCTGCACCACAGTTAGTCACTCGTCACCATTTACCAACCGGGAGAGCTACCAGACTCCGAAGGAAGACCGCGCCACGACGGGAAACCCGATGTGGTAGGTAGCACCGATCCGACCAGTAAGACAAATAAAGCAAGCGGCGATAAAGTATCCGATCCAGACACACAACCAAGACTGCCACCACGACAAACCCTGGATGATCATACTGGAGGAAATCATCCATGTGTTGATGTTGAAAGAATCCGCGATCCAGAAACCGACGAAATTCCACGGTCCCCATTGTCTGCGTGCAGGTTCGACTGCGCGGTAAAACTTGTCAGCATGGTTGATGCTATGTTGTTAGGCGGTACTCTAGCGACCGTTGATGATAAGGTTCCGCAGCCCTCCGAATCAAGCAAGAGATGTCCGAGACCTCGCAGAAATAGATATCACCACCCCCCGCCCCGCCCGGACTAGGTACAGCTTCCTGAACAATGCAGGGTCTCCGATCGAGATATTTTCTTCGCCGCAGATAATTGTGGGTTTTGAAGTGGATTGAAATAAAATTTGAACCCACCAGGCTTTAAATCATGGTTCGTCAACATCAACTGAGCATCCGTCAATCCAGGCTCATTGTCGGTCTCGAGCTTTCGCAGGAACGCGGGGTCCGGCATCTTGATTATACCGGACGAGAGGAGTCTCGTGGCGCTGTTGTTCGATCAGGCGTCCGTCTGGATTCGGGCCGTAGTAGTTGTCGTCGTGGACTCAATCTCTCTCTGAAGGAACAGAGAGGGTATATGATGAAGAAGAGACGATGATGAAGCACTCTCGAGTTGCGACGGTGACGTTGCCATATCTCGTGGAACGCGGTGGTCTTATGTACTCCCGGGCGATATGCTTCATTCTTGGTAGTTTCCCGACGATCTGTGCGCCCCACCCACCCACCAACCACCAACACGCGACATCCCTTCTCTTAATCAAGAAAACCCGTGTGGTCGGTATGGGCATGGGGGACATGCTATCTCTCTCAGCGGCGATCTGAGTATCTCGATATCCGGCTTAGCGACGGACGAATCGAAAGGTATGAGGTTTCTACGAATCAGAACAACGGGCCATTTCTCTCAGGATCTTGGAACCTGGTCGAGATGTGGAAGGTGCATCGGGGTTAGGGGTTGTGCGGTGAGCGAAAAGAAGTTTAACGTTTTAAGCGGGGAAGCGATAGGAAAGTTCCCATCTGTCAGGTCTGTCAGACTGCTTTTTTTTTTTCCCTCTCTCTTTCTCTCTCTCGCCAGCTTACGCTACTTAGTGGCTGTGGCGAATTGTTCCTTATCGCGCCCACTCTTATCTGAATAGGACGTTGAATCGCGATTCCTCCTCCACCAACATGCGAGTTCCTCCAGCAGGATGCGAAACCCACAACGTAAACCGTCATCACGATGTCCAAGCAAAGCGAAAGCATGCACTCCCCGAATAATTCTCGTGCATGTTTCGTGGCGTCTAAGTTCACGTAGCATTGTTTTTTAGCTTTGCGCCCCGACGTTTGGCGGCAGCAGATAAACTTGCAAGCTTGATAAAGCAATCCCCCATCTGCACGATAGCGGCCATGCTGACTCGATGGAATCGAGCAATTGAGGCGGACGAGAGATAAAATATCCGGTAGCGAAAAAAAAAAAGGGTGTGGGATGTCAAGATAACCTGCAGGGTCATGCCGCCGCGCCGCTATGTAAGTCTCGAACGCTGCCAGCCGAGCTCTAGAGTCAAACGTCAAGACGCTACCCGATTATTGGGATTCGGCCCTTCGGGAAATCCAGAAACGAGTAACGGCTTCTCCGTGGCAGTATCGGCTAGGAGTCCCCGGGCCCGAGGAGAGGGGTAATTGCTATGAGTAACGCAGCATCAAGAATGCGATACAATTCTATGTATAACCCGTATACGTTGGATGGTCCATGATAAACCTCCAGTAGTTGAACCTGAACGTCTGGTTGTCACATTGGACCGGCCAGGTATCGATGGGTTTTGGAGAATAAGCAGCATAGAGTAAGCCACTGCTATACTCTACTAGGTGGTAAATGCTAGCTTCAAAACCAGCGCAGGACGTCCACCTCGCACATGGAATACGAGATACTTAACTCTCCAGGTGAGGATACCCGCGCATACATATCCCATTCAAAACCAACATCCCACCAGGAACATGAAGAGCACCTGGTTACGCGTGGGTTTGGTGCACGTTGGGTATTGCCGAATGGTAGATCCCAGCCCATGAGTTCAACCTAGGAAACCGTGGTATCTTACACATACTAATGCACAACGAGGTCATGATGTGCAGAAATAGAGTAGGTAGTGAGAAACCTGCACCGAAGAACGCTAGAAGTTGCTTCGGTGGGTGATGGATTGTGACGGCAGGGCTTAAATGTAGT
Organism: Wilcoxina mikolae CBS 423.85; assembly: GCA_014904905.1. Classification (NCBI taxonomy): domain Eukaryota; kingdom Fungi; phylum Ascomycota; class Pezizomycetes; order Pezizales; family Pyronemataceae; genus Wilcoxina; species Wilcoxina mikolae. The sequence continues at coordinate 995,052 of MU122107.1, forward strand.
ATTCGAAATAACTGGTATTGTACTTTAGCTCTGGTGTAATATATGCCTCCATCCAGAAAAAAATCAATGGGCCGGTCAACGTTCATGGTATATTGACTCTTGAGTGTTTTGTAGCACTTCACATCTCTGGAGGCAATCACTGTGCTCGAGAACGGACAAGTAGACACCAGCCGGATATAGAGCAGTGTTGCACTATGATAATCGCTTCAAAACCGTTACAATGTCCTCAAAAAAAAAAAAAACACGCCAAAAAAATATGTAAACCATCCCCGCGCCCCCCTCCTCCAACATATCCCCCTCCCCGTCTATCTGAAACAATTAAACCCACAGCACCTGAACCTCGAGTAAGTCCTCGCGCCGTGTCTATTCGCCGTGAATCCGAGACCGAAACGTTTTCCGCCAACGCCTTTGGAAGTGTAATTGAACGGCATGTTGTTCGTGTGAATGTATGTGTAGTGTGTGTGTGTTTAGTGTATGTGTAGCTACTCTAAGAAGGTCAGCAATTGCGCAGTCCGCGATAGAACTTATCTCTTCCCCAGCCTCTCTCGCAAACTGAGACGAGGTCCGGGCATGAGACAGGATAGAACCAAGTTGTGCGTACTTTTTGAAAAGTTGTTGTTTTTAACGTATCTAGAGATGAGATGGAGAGACTGAGATTGTGGGGATTTACCTTCCTTATATACCCAATACAAAAACCTTACGACAAAAAAGTAAATAAGAAAAACAGGTACTGTCCAGGTATTGCGAATCACGACGAATCACCGATGTCATTTTCCATGGGTGGTGTTGCGGTGCCAACTCTGGGACGTTTAACATACGACTACGTCATTGCTGCGGTTGCCCTGTGCCCTAAGAGCTACAGTGATCTACATAGCTGGTTTCCCCCAAGGTGCCAAGCTAAGCGACACCAATAGTACGATAGAGGCCGCTCAGGAAGGTGGGAGATATTTGCTGTAAAGGTCTTCAGCAGTTAGAGGTCTTAACTCTCGAAGAATTACACGGTGTCATTGTATTGTTCGTACTGTGAAGCGGTGCATGAATTAACCGTCTATGTATTGTACATTTACATGCCATCCCAACAAATGTCAGGGATACCATACGCCATCATACACAGGAGACAGATTTGTAGATGCAGTACACAATGTCCATCGTTTCCAAACAGCTCTCTCAGTCAGTTTGCGATGGGTATAGACTAATCAAGGGGGCACCTGTAACATTGCCGTTCTGATTGATGAAAACCCGTTAGTGTTTGGCACGGGACGAGATGTCTCGGGCAGAATGAGACTTCTCCAGATGCAGGACGAGATATTCCGGGTGGATTTGTGAGCCGTAGGATATCTCAGGAGTCCGTGAGTGACGGTTCATGACTGGTTTTTTTTTTCGGTCAAGAGCAACTGACCGAGCCCATTCCATCATGTTATCTTTACACCGGATCCTCACTTGCTCTGGGCTTTTGGAGGCCACGGCATTGAAGCTGCCGGAGAAGTAGAGTTAGGTGGTGAGGAGACTAGACAGTGGTTGAGCAAGATCAACAGCACAATGAACTTGCCCAGACCGTATGCCCATATACAAAATATATAGATGAGGTATCCCGGGTCTCGCCGGGACTTCACTCCAAGCCTCGGGATCACCTCCGAAGCATCGTTACCGTCTTCAACGACTTCTCTGACCTCCAATACTGTATGTGAGCCGTCACCGCTGAATTTAACAGCTTTTTCGAGCTCTAATACAGCATCTGAATCATCCTTGCCGTCATGAACGACTTCTCCAGGCTCTGATACTGCGTTGGAACTCTTCGGCTCACTGACCGCGTCGTCAAATGCCATTTGAAGTAACCTATCCATCCTCGTAGGTATTGGATCTCGCTAGGGAATCTCCAGCGCTGTGACCGTCCCGCCAGGACTACGTCAGTGGTTTGGCGGTGATGAAGGCGGGGAGGTTGCGAGATTTAACCTACGACGGGACGGTACATATATCCCGGGATCTGTTTAAATCTCGTCTCATCTCGTCCCGTAGCAGCCAACCACAATGAAAAACAATTTGCAACCGCAACACAACACCGAAGCCCTTGGTGAGAAGTCTCAATCGACAGTTTGTATCTGCCGACTACTGCTTCGAGTCAGGATTGTAACGGCTTGCTCCTTGCCGGTAACGGGAGGAGGCTAACTTCGCTCCGGTATACGCATGAGCTTACTTTCCTTCGAAAGGGCATCCCGGGTCTCTCATGTGCTTCTTTTCATATGCAAGGGCACGCTCTTCCTTAAATAAGGCATCTCGTGTTAGTCGATGGGATTCATGCTCCTCTTTAATGTCTTCTAGAGTGCTGCGGTGTCAGATACAGACCACCGCATAAGAAGCCGCTCTAGGTTGATTCAGGAGATGCCGGACTGCAGATATCTGTCCAGTCTGCGAATATTTGGGTGGATAGTCCAGGCCTAGGTCAGCTTTGGCAAACCTGGGCACGCAGGTCTACCTTGGCACAGACCGGCCTCGGTCAGGGTCAAATCTGGCCGGACTGACCGCTTCGGAACACTGCCGAATTGACATGATGACCATATTTGTGTGTCCGCCACTGTTCAGTAGCCACCAGGGTGCATCGCATCTCAAAACATTGATAGGCTCCCAACACACCAACTTCAGTCATCAACGACATCCGGCTGCGGGACTTAAATCCCTGGTCGCCCTCCTTCAAGCGACCGCCAGGAACTTCATAGGGCTTTCTCCCACCATCACAACCGAACGGACTGGCATGTCGACATCGTCAATTCGTTTGTTAAGATTTCATACCCTTTACCCGGAAACAGCTTGATGACGGCGACACGATATCAAGAATTAAGTTGTATCTGAAAGTTTGAGCTTAGCAATCTAGCTTTCCGCCAGTTCTCAAGCTTCTGAATAGAATTTTCGTCCACGCCACTCTTCGGAGCCCAAACCGGATAGAAGTCGCTGCGTCTTAGAAGCAAAGAACTCCTTCGGGGCTCGATACGAGGAGAAACGATGTATACTGGAGCACTTCCCGTAAGAATCTAGGTCTAACTCCAGATTGCGCGATGACGGTCATCCACAACAAAAAACACTTTTTAGGATCTGAGATTCTGGGACAGTGATCTGGGGGGTACCTCTCTCAGATTCGAGATCCGAGACTGGCTTGAAAATTCCTGAAAATCTCTTGGAGGATCTCCAGATCTTACGGGAAGTACTCTAATCTGGACTGAAGGAGATAGCGGAATTAGCGTAGGACATTTCTCAACACGAAACCGAACCGTCCGTAACAAGGGCCATCTCATGGGTAAATCAACACGAGAAAAGAGGTTAAGGATCTAACGATGGTCGTCGGTAGTGATGATGCCTTGTGAGTAAGCCAAAGTAGCCATATCGACCGAAATCGCATGGCCAGTCTCTGGGGCCAATTCGAGTGTTGGGCGTAGCAGAAAGAGATGCTCAGCGTCAGAAAAGCCAGGTGTGGTGTATTTCGGGAGAGCTGGTAAGGGAGTGGGGGTTTAGTGGGGCATATGAACAATGGAACAAGCTTGGCAATCTTCCCCATCAAGTAAAGAATCACTTGGCATATTGTCTATTTATTTAAACCTATTTTGAGTATTCCATAAAGTACTCCGGTAAATGATACTCGATGATATTCTACAACAGCTGGCTGGAAACGGTCGATCTGAAAGCTGTACACGAAAAGCAGGGACGAGCTCGAGTACTCGACAACGGGATATAATCACCTAGCCAAACAACCAACAAAGACGAGAAAGAGACAGAAACATGCAGACGAAAGGCAGAAACAGTAGACAGTAGACAGTAGACAGTAGACAGTAGACAGTAGACAGTAGACAGTAGACAGTAGACATAAGAACCGAAATTAACAATCCAGACGAGAAGAGACCAAACACAAAAAACCCAGGCACGACCTGTTTTATGGGAACATTCCCTTCTGCCATCAGGCCCGGCTTCAACAGCATACGTCAAAACCACTAGACGGACAACTTCTATGGAATGTAAATCAGGCTCACAGTTGGGGTTCCCCCGTGATTGGGATCTCTGCCAAATCCGAGTGTTCGGCATCCGAGCTTTGTTTATCCCATAGTCGGTAGCTTCTCCACACGGGTATCTATTCTACAGGCAAAGTACGGAATGTCACACTTCCTTTGTTTGAATTGGCAAAAAGCGACTATTCTCCCTCAACAAAGGGGGCAGAACGATCAAACTGAATAGCCCAACCCGTACGTACAGTTGAAGGAATTTGTAGCCCGGTTGCGAAACGGGGCATTGTTCAAGGCCTGTGCATATCTTCATCAGCTGTGGAGTGAAATACCTGCATCCTCTTCGCCTGTACAGCTACATAAAAGCCATGTACCTAGTACTTACTCTCCCCAACAAATTGCAGCTCCCAAGATGTGTCATGCATTCGGTACACCAGCCAATCCCTTCACCTCGAACCTGTTAATGCTTTTTTCCTGCATGAAAGCTCGGTTTGTGGCTTGACGCGGGCGTACGTGTGGCTTTATTCGTGTGTGGGGGAGGGGACTAGATCCAGCTGGCAAGCGAGAACTTACTGGTGGCTGTTCTTTGTGGAGTTGTTTTGTTTATTCCAAAAGTAGCTACCCTACCACTCCAGCACACAGCTGGTGGAGGACTTGGTGGTAGGCTCGGTGGGGTTGGAGTGGGAAAACATGGAGTACTTACTAAGTAAGTAGTTACATACTTCCTTAGATCTAGAGGGGTATTGATCGATAAAACTTGTAAGCCTATTGAAAATGTTTTTTGGCTGTACCCTTTTATCATTCATATATCATCCTTATAGTATGAAGGGGTCAAGATTAGTCTTGTCGAGTTGCTTTTATAAGGGTAGCAAATGAAAAACGTCCTACAGGTTTTATCGTCCCCCCAATAAGGTACATATCTAGCCATAAGATTGATCGGTGGCGTGCACAGTCCAATCCCAAACCGCAAGTATGTAAGCCGTGTACCCCGCTGCTGAAGTTCCTGCGGGGATCAGACATGGCCGCTCGGTAGCGTTATTCCAGACCAACTCTTCGATACCAACTCGCTCAACTTCATATGAGCATTTATGCCGCATTGACCACACCTAGATCTGACACATACACTCAGTGAAGCTAGGAGGCGCCGCCGATTGAGCTCGTAAACCAGCCTGAGCTCGCAGAGTGTGGGTTCGAGCTTTACCACCGATTACGTTTCCGCTTCAAAACAAACGAAAACAAAAACTATTCCGCTTCTCTAACCCCAACACAGAGTTAGGTATGATGTGGAGAGAAAAATTAGCCTGGCCAAATATGATTGTGGCATATATATAAGTTTTCACTCCAAGAAATAAAAATAATGACAGAAAGCTCCAACTCCAATGCCCCCGGCAACAAAAGAAAATGATACCAAAATTTAAAATGAAATAAAAGGCTCTAAATACAATCGTACCTCACCGCCCCGCAGTCCCTCCCTCTCGCTCATACGGCGGCGGCGGTAACGGTTCCTCTACATCCCTAATCCACGACACAACCCTCTCATCGCGATCCGCCGTATGTGCGCTCTCTAGCACCCTCACCGCATTCACATCCGTCGTCTCGTCATCTCCCACTCTACTCACCCTCACAACAACCCTTCTCCCCCGCCCCGCGCCAGACTGGCTCCTCCGAATATCATGTCTCGGCATCGCATCATCCTGCTGTTGCTCCGGTTCACCACCATCCCTACTACATCTTGGGGGTAGAAACCCTGCGGAACGATCCTCATCTTCGGGAGGTTTTATTTCTCCATCACCGCCTGGACGTCGAGCAGCTCGCCACGCAAAGAATAGAACTGCTACTGTAAAGAGAGCGCCGAAGAGGCCGAAGCAGATATTGAGCGCGAGGGAAAGCGATGGGTTTTTAGTTTTTCCTTGTTCTTCGTCGGCGGGGTATGTGGATTGTGTAGGAGTTGGGTCGTCGGTTGGTGTTGGGGAGCGTTTGTGGATGATGAGGTGGGAGGCGGTTTTTGTTGATTGTAATAGGAGGAGGAAGACCGCGAGGAGTTGGTGTAGAAGGAGGATATTTCGTGGAAGATGTCGAGCCATGATTTCGAGATGTGTGTAGTGATGGTACCGACGGTGGTGAGACGGTTTTCGAAAAGAAAAAGTAACCCCCGTCTGCTTTCACAGCATTCCACGTTGTTTGTGGGTGCAGTGTAAGGTACTTTTGCAGGTTCTATCAAAAGAAAGAAAGGAAAATAGTAAGTCAGCATTTTTTTGTTCCCAATTTCCCTTCCCCCCAATTTCTAATCCTTCAGAAATCCAGACGGGAATGCTCGCTCACCTACCTGCTACCTTAGTAGCACAACATGACAACAGCGCAACTTCCAATTCCACCCCGTAAGAATAAAAAAGCTTTATGGAGATTGCCCATTCGGCTTGTCTTATATTTTCCTCGCCTACCCCAACATATTGGGCTGAACACCACCCTTATTCGCCAGAAAAGTTTAGCCAATGGATAACTGGCACCTTGATAGCGAGTGGCTTGCATGGGGTACAAAGATGGGAAAAAAGCCCAATCGCAAATGTGAAGGCAGGGGTGAGTTTGCTCTGAGACAATCTGAGGTGCAGCTACATGCAGCGTGGTACCACCACAAATTTGACGTTGGACAACCGAGAAAGTCCCTTATCTAACCCTTTGTATATGGTCTGTACTTTAATTGGGTGGTCTTGAGAGCCGGTTTCGCAATTCCCACCCCCTTGGCATCGCAACTCGATATGGACTCATTTATCTATTGGATCTCGTAGGCGACTTCGCGCTCGATCAGAAAGGGTTAGGGTTAATACAAGCGCTCTGTGAACTTGGTCGTAGCGAAAGAGATGAAAGAAAATCTCCGGCAAAAAAAGAAGACCCAAGTACTTTACATAAAACGGGTTCTATCCCGTCAAGACAGAAAGCACCCTTCGACGCAGACCACTCCAAACAAAAGGATGCCTTCCACCAAATTATGACATGCTAATCAATTTCATGTACGCGTATATGTCCTCGCCCCGACGTTTACTCACCAGCAGCCGTTCAACCGTATAGATGATCAGGCTGATATCCACGCGATTCGGATGATCTGGTTACTTCATTTGCCAACTTAGACTATCAAGAACCGCACACCAGTCTCTCGGAACAGAAGCAAGACAGATCTATCTCTTGAAAGGACCAACCCATCCTTTGCCAATTTTCCCCTCCAGCGGTTGCAAGTATGTAGAAGAACGCATATCCCAAATCAACCTTGCTCGATTGATATTTTCGCTTCGTCACTGCTGATCGAGGATTGTCCTTGGCGGCGGTGGCATCTGCAGCATGCGGGAAGCATCGATGAGTTGTAGCTGTTCAGAATGTTGTCGGCGACATACGGTTGGAGGAATAGTCGGTTGTCAAGACACGAAATACAGTTTTTCTAGGATCTAGAATTTGCTTCTTCTTACACGGCTGAGGAGGGATCTTAGTGTGTGTGACATGCGCAGTTCCCAAATTTCCCCCATGTAACGATGCTAGCAGCGATATCGGACTTATTTCTACATTTAGACCTGCCGTGTGTATGGGAAGGGATAAGGGAGTGATATGACATCACGTTATGCCTGCATTACATACGAGCCGGAAGCGAACGAAGCTATCATCACCGCGAAATCCTATAGCGAAGCGAACAAAAGAAAAGGTTGGCGACAACGAATGCGAAATAAGTAGAGATTTCATGTATTCGTGGCCTGGCCGGCTGCGGTCAATTGCCATGCCAATCTAAGGGTGCCGAGTGCCGAGTGAGTTTGCATGCAATATAATAGCATCATATGGAAACTTCACACCTCATTGCATGAATGGGGAATACGAGGACGATACAGATATGTACTTCGATCTTTCTACATAGAAACCGTATGACTTCTCCTGTACTCCCATCCAATCGATTCAACTCACAACCCCTCACATTGCCACTCGAGCTCCCCACTCGTTAAGTTCTCCAATCCTTTGCTTGGCGGTGCTCTAGATCTGCAATGCGCACACGGACAGTGCAGGCCGTAGTTTTGGAATGGGTGGGAAGAAGGGAATTGTTTGGTGGGAGGATGGTGACCAATCCCATAAGCACAGTTCTGCTTATCAGCTGTCCCACAAATTGAATTGAGCAGATTACCCTCAAATGTACAGCTGTTGGTCATCCGTCGGATTAACTCTTGGGGTGGGACTTGAGATATCACACGTGCCCTGTTCTGAGTGAGGACTCGAAGTTGCCAGCGCTCGCCAGCCTCAAAAAAATGACGTATAATCGATTTGTACTGCCGCAGTCAAACGAGGACTACGCCCAAGAACCCGAGCGGCGGTACCTTTAACCCCGCCTTACCGCTGGCGAGATGAGCAGCCTCTCCGATTCCCAAACAGAACGATGACCTTGGTCCGTTTGTACATCGGAATCCCTCTCTTCGTGTATCCACTAGAATTACTCGTCTTTCCCACGGGCCACTACTTGCGGAGCGGTTACATGATCCCCAAGCAATACCACGCGAGGTTGAGGACGATAATCTTAATTAGTTCGGTATCAAGTTCGTCTTTCCCACGACAAAGTCGCTATCTGCAAAGGCGAGAACACACAGGACGGAAGTCATAACGATCAGCCAGACCATCCATCCATCCAGAATCCCTTCATCTTTCCCACGGTTTGCTATCATATACGACGGGCCGAACCGTTCCCTCGGCGCCTTCCAGATTCCACTCCTCGTATATAGTGCACTCGCCTTTACACTTCCCGACCACGCCGCCACGTCCTCGGTTCCTGATACCGATCTACACTCACCGCGGACAAAACTACATGACCCAATAACGACAAGGTATTGGGCGGTGGTGATGTCATTCGCCTTTGCCGGTCGACGATGTTCTGTTTAATGTTGTGGGGCGGTTTTTGTGGTTAGATACTACAGGCGGTTGGCAGGTCAGGGTTCTGAAATGTTTTTGACGGTACTGCTACTAATTGTCTGGAACAGTATGTCATCCTGATATCTATCGTAATAGAGACTCGGGCGGGTTGTGTTTAAGGGCAGCCCTAGTAGGTCTGTCCACTGGTCGAGCGGCGGGCGACTGACAGTTGTGAAGTTTGCGAACTTCCCAGTGCGATTCAAAGAACTACCACTCATAGCATATGATCTACTCGTGTGAGCCTGTATAGAAACTGCGTATGTATTTGCACCGTAGTAGAGTACAAAGACACCAATTTAAATTATGAAACAGATAATATACTTAACCGGTTGAGCATCTTGTGCTTAAGTCCTTTTTCCTATTCATCACCGTCCTGGCTGTGGTTGCGTTTTCAAGATCCTTCAAAAATTCCAGCCCAGGTAGTTCTACCGCTTATAATACGTCAAATCAAGTGGGCCCTAAGTCAGTATCGGCAGAAAGGATCTTGTTGGCTGCCTTCACCTTTTTGCTAAGACGAACCTTGGCAGATTTTACGGTTAGTTACTTGGACTCTCACAACTGACACTCGTCTATGGGTGGCCGCCGCTTGACCGTGTGACAGCCAGACTAGGTTGTCCGTACTTGCAGCCGCTCGATCGAGCGGTCATGAATGAACACTGGCGTTGCAGTGCGAGCTCAGGAACGAGAGCAGTTTATGGAAGAACCTTGAGAGATGATACACGTTCGCCCTGACGTATTATATCCCAATTACAGTGGTCAGTTATATAATTTCAAGTACGTACACCTTCTCTGACTGCTGACGTACTAACTACAAAACCTTTTACAGTACTACTTTGTCACTCGTCAGTACTTTCTCTACACGGACCTCGAGTACATAGTATCACACCATTCTCTTCTCCAGATATAGTTAGCTGACAAAATGCTCATCCAACGGCCAGAATCGATGTCTCGTTGGTTGGTTATTGTGCAGGAATTTACAGCCCACCCAAATGTCTATCTAGCCGCTTCGATACTTCGCACTCAACCGATCAGTGGCGCCCGCATGCGCATCGCATTGCATCTACCGTCCGTAGAAGAACGCGAACCATTTGCTTCTATTCGTATTTGCCAGATTGGATTATCATCTACCGTGTAATCTGGACGAACTTGTTACTTTTCCAGTGCGCATGCGTAAAGGTTGCATATCCGGTCTCGAGCTCTATCCACTATTACATCCTAAAGCTAGATAGGTAGTAATCCAACAGAGCTTTGAACCGGACAACATACTACAAAGACAACCAGTTGGTCCAGATTATACGGTATCTTCAAACTTTTTAAGCCGCTATTAACACCTGGCACCAACCTATACGTGCACGCAACTGAGTTCATGATCAACCAGATTATACCCACTCGGGCATATATCTACATTTGCACCCTCGCTTGATTCAGATGAGACACACATGTCATATGTGGGGCTGTCCATGATTTACATTCCCAGCTGAAAAGAAAGACAGTACACATACCGGCAGATATCCCGCCCCATCCGCGCGCAAAATACCCGCGGGCCGCGGCGGCATAAGACATCACTCGAATTATGTGTATATCAACCAATAGTTATTACTCCCCCCCCCCGCCGCCTCCCAACTAGCGCTTATTGTACATGTGTACATATCTACATATCGTCTTACTCTACATTTCCATGCCCCGATTTGAAACAGCAGATCAGTGGGAAGGGGGGAACTTCCCGGAGATCAGGCCGTGGAGGGGAAGGGGAGGAGGCCTAGGGGAGCTGACCTTCAGCTGAGAAAAAAAGTGACAATTAATTTCTCAGCACTCCCACCCCGCACAAGCACCGATTTATAACCAGCCAAGTAAAGACACTCCCCACCAAGCTCAAATTAGTACCAAAGCAGCCCCGCATTAAATTTGTAAGTTCTTCTTGACATAGGTACATACGACACCGACGTAAAACTCGCATATACATAAAGTAACCCGTGCCTTTCCTCGCAATTAGACGCCGTAATCAAATCCCCCACCACCGGCCCGTTGTAAATAAGCAGTAAGAAAAAAGTCATCATGTGTACAAGTTAAAGTCCCAATAAGTAAAACCGTCCCATCTTCTTTCAACTCCGCGTCCTTCCCAAACCCCCGACACCTCCGGAATAAACCACAAGTTTTCTTCTGAATCGCCTTCCATTACCAAAGTCCTGGTGCTGCTCGAGCACTGTCCGGGCCTGTCCCGATGAAGTAACGTCTCTGTATATTCGTTGTTGCTTTGCCACTTCCACGCCACAATCCGGTATCGTTGCTTGTACTGTGGCAAAGGTCAATGATGGTAATGGAAGCTGGGAAATGAAGGCATTGTATGCTTCCAATTCCGTCTCTGGAGAGCTCTGGGTTTGACACAATTCTGGCGGTGTGACGGTCGTTTCATCTTTTTCCGAGGAATTGTTGTGGGGTTTTTCGGCGACTGCGGGGCAGGGCTTTGACTCTGTCTTGGTGGGGCTGTTGGTTGGAGGAAGGCGACGACGTTCGATTGTACGTAGTATGAATGGCCCAAAGAGGGACGTCAAAAGAAGAAAAAAGCCGGAGACCAAACTGCCGGTCAGAGCCTTGTGGCCCCGCCATGTTGGAAAGGTTGGCATATTTGGGGCTGTGTTCGTCCGACGGAATGTACAGGGCACGCGCAGCTTCCTGTCTCGTAGCTGTCTCGTAGCTGTCTCGTAGCTGTCTCGTAGCTGTCTCGTAGCTGTTATCGTGGAGAATTGCAACTACTTATCTCGTGAGGACTTTGTTCTAAACAAAACTGAAATAAAATCCAGGACGTACCTCTCAGATACAAAATGCTAATGAGTGACTGTGATGATGATGAAAAACCCAAGACCTGGCAACTATCACATGAAAAGTCGTGGTATGACGTACGACTATGAGGAGGAAAAGGACGTATACTGCTGCTGTTGTGTTGAATCTTGGGTGGTCGAGCCATCTCTTTTGTATCGTGGTTATCACCGCATCCGGAGACAACACATTTCCTATGTGCGGAGTTCAGCTGGGCGAAGGTCGGTAAACGTTATACTTGCTGCACTACTGTCTCTCCAATCTAATCCATGTCGGTCTTAGCCACAGTGCATCATGAAACCCTGCAGCTCGTTTATTCCATTCACCCACAGCTGAAAGCACCGCCCGATCCAACCGTTGAACCCTCACCACCGACGTAACCTTCCTGATGCCTACCTAATGCGAGGATCTTTCATCTGACGTTCGTGGTTACGTGCTTCGTCTTTGGTGTTATTTCTGGCGCATGCATATTCTCGCGCCCCAAAGATGGCAAGCCAGTCCTTCGACACGAAAGAAGTCAGCTGTGTTTGTTTCTCAACGTACGGAGTAGTGCGGAGGTAACGTATGCACATGACGAGGAAACAATTTGGAGCACTTGACTGCATTGGGAATGCGCACACGCAGGAAGTGTGGCGTTGGTATATTTAAAGGTAACATGTCGGTTCTCGAACGCCGTATTCTCAAATTTCTTTAGATGCGCTTGACAAAGATGGCGAGTGTGTCCGGTGCATGAACACAGGCACCAACCGGATGAACAGTGGCGATCCATAAATGCATCAACATTGGAGAATCACCGGGATTGAGGGGCTTTTTTTTTGTGAGTTCTGGCGTGTCGGGTACTGGCGGAAACCTCCAAAGTTGGTTCGTCAATAGGACGATGACGGCGACGCGACCATCGCCACCATCTGGCCACCATATGTTGTAGCAATTTAGACTTCGCAGAGATGGGACCTGATGTCTCCCCGGTGGCAGCTGGCTTGATATCAATCCCTAATTACACCGGTATTTGCTGTCCCCTGAATGGTAAGGTGTCTCGAGGGGAGCACATGGATTCAGCTACACTCTTCGGGTCGAGACTCCCTAAAACCCAACATGATGAGCTGTTAGTAGCTTAAAGTTATCGATATGAGTCGAACGGGTATGTGCAGCAAGGCCGTGAAATTGGTGTTGCACGATGTGTACAGAGGGACGCAATTGCTGCATGGCCTGAAGCTTCCAGCTGGGCAGAGAAGGCTGACTTTATGTAGTGTAACGTCCCACCCATGCCTTGCTGCGCCACAGCCGAGCTGTAGGGTGCTACAGAGTAATCTGAAAGGCCGCTCTCCTGTTTCACAGGCCAACCAGTCTCTCGGATCAGTATTGACAGCCCTAAAAAATATGCAGAGCAGAGTACGTTCAAAAACTTCGAAAGGGCGGAATGACACACCTAAGTAGCGTTGCAACACTCAAGTGCCGAGTAAGCGGTGCTGAATCGTAGCACTACGCGATAGAGGATGGGTGAAGGTGTATGTAGAACATGGTGAGTTGTTGCCCAAAATGTCAAATGGTTTCTGTCTCAACCCTAAACCATCCACCAACTCCAACGAAGGTTTCTACTTTGTTGTTGTCAACACCAACTTTGGCCTTTGCTTTTGATTTCAACTTTGCTTCTACAACCATCATCACCAAAACGAAGACCTGCTTTCATATGTTGCCATCTGTTCACCACTCAGGAAATTATCGAGGACGCTGATGCTGGTATACCAATCCGACCTTATTATCACATCAGCCTACCAATATTGGCGGCAATCCAACGAAATCCTTTCTCAATTTCTGTAGAAACATATCTCGATTCAATTAGTCATCTACGCGTTTCTCGGCGGTCATGGTTCGTCGGCTCTCAGAATTCAAGCAAAAGCTACACCCAAACGCGAAACTTCGAGCATGGTATGCATCTCACACTTTCGGTGGCACTACAAAAGCCAAGTCCCTCAAAATCCTCGGCTTCAGCAAGATGAACTTCTACTATATCGCCGCTGGGGTAGGCGCCTTGCTACTAATAGCAGCTGTAGGTGGAGGTATTGGAGTCAAATCATCTCTCCGAACTGCGAAAGTTCAAGGCGCAAAACAGGGAGTTGTAGGACAGCCAGTGGTCCAGTCGACAACGCAGGAAAGAATTCGGACGCTAGTTTCTGACGGTCAGACGATAGTTACAACAGAAACATCTGCGTATCTGACTACGTTCCAACGAGGAGGTGGGCTAACGCAAGTTATTACTACGGACAAGAATGGCGAGAAGACAACTGTGCAAGCAAGTTTATCGCTTATAACGAATAGCGGAGGAGATATTCAGACTAAAACTTTGATCGGAAGTCCTGTGTTGATTCCGCACTCTAATGAGGGTGTCAGTGAGCAGACCCTGGTCTTCGGCGAACCTTCAGTTATTACAAACGATCAGGGACAGGCACAGACAACTACATTGTTCGATGATGTGTCAGTAACTACCGATGAGAATGGAGAGGTGTTCACCAGCGTCGACATTCCCAAACCTGGTGCTACTGTAACTGGAGACGATACCACTGCCCCGACGGATGCTGCGTCAGCGTTAGTTTCGTTTGGTGTTTAATGTGTTTGAGTAGATCTGATTTATCGGTGTTTACTAGGTCTGGGGGAGAGTCGCCTGCAGGGGGTACCACTACCACCGAAGGAGCACCACCAACTGCAACGGCAATTAACACTGCATCAACTAACGCTGCGACTCCCACATCTACTTCAGCAGCCAGTTCCCAATCTTCGGCCGGTGCGAAACCTTCATCCTCTTCAGCTGGTGGCGGCGGAGGTGGCGGCGGAGGTGGCGGCGGAGGAGGAGGAGGCGGTGGGGGCGAAGAATTCACAGGGGAAGCAACATTTTATGCGCCAGGATTGGGATCATGCGGTACTGACGCTACAGACGACGATTTTGTGGCGGCATTGAGTAAGATTCTTTTTGATGCAACTGGATCAGCGAATGCAAACAACAATCCATACTGTGGGAGGAAGGCGTTCGTGAAAGCGGCGGGTGGTAAAAGAAAGCGTTGGGACGGCATAGGTAACATGACAGGTAGAATTGAAAGCTGGGAGAAAAGCCGGAATGAACGCTGGTCACGACGGTCTGTTCTGTCTGCTGGCAAAGGGGGTTTCGAGCGTCCTACGCCACCGAGAAATGAATCTGGAACCAATCATGAAGATGAGTATTCGGATAATCCACCAATGCCAGGAATAACCCCTCCGCCCAAAGCGGAAATGGATCTATGGCAGCGGCAGGAAGGTGGTGGTGGAGTGACGATAACAATTGTGGACAGATGCCCGGTTTGCAAAAAGTATGATTTGGACTTATCACCTGCAGCGTATAATGCCATTGGAGATGCAGACGCGGGAAGAATCCCAATCAAGTGGTCATGGCTGGACTAGTATGCTTTTGTGGAAGAGTTTTGATATTTTTGATTGGGGCCTTTTTGGGGGAGGGAAGATGCAAAGCGTTTACTTTTGGAGGACAGTTTTTGCTATTTGGTTTTATTGCTTTGGTGGACAGAATACGGATTATTGGTACCTTTGAAATCTTTGGTTGGGGGGAATGGGACGTTATCGGATTATTGCTTGAAAGCACACTACTGGGTGGTTTGTGGAACTGAATTATAACTGGAGGAATTATGAGAGTACCACACTGATTGATTGTTGAGTGATCTGTGTAGACCGCACCGGGAGATTATGATTGAAACTCGTGCTCCTTATATACTCGCTGTACTTTGTCCCATGCTTTTGTTTGTTTGAATCATATTGTATTCGGCCCCGTAGGGGCCATGACAACTAACTAATCCTTTTTTTTCCCCGGTACATCCCAGTTTAACTATTAGGTGTCCCTATCAGTTTCCCCAAGCAAAGTCGTACCTTCCTAATCTCCTTGTTCCCATGACCGCCGGCACACTAATCACCAAACTAAATTTCCACCCTCCTCTACCCTTACAACCCGTCCCCTCCTATACCTCCGTAACTCTGCCTACATCGGTATCTTTCAAAAATTGAATAACCGCTTCTTCCACTTTCTCTTCCGAGAAGACCTGCGACATCGGTACCTTGCATCTGTCCTTCCACTTCACCTCCTTCTTCAAC